>PVJN01014140.1:0-48039 GCA_004026805.1 Lasiurus borealis
ACCATCGGAAAATGCAGATATTTACATCACGATGCATAACAGTAGCAAATTTTCATGGTTGGGGGTCACCACCACATGAGGAACTGTATGCAAGGGTCGCAGCCTTAGGAAGGTTGAGAACCACTGTCTTAGAGGAAAGGCAGCTTGAGGGTGTTCCCTCCTAGAGCTGCTCCTCCCCTGAGAATGGTCTGGAACGGGGAAGGAGGAGACACAGAAGGAAGGGCAACAGGTCGTGAAGGCCACTGGGCCTCTCCTTAATGTGGAAAGCCACAGAGGCCCTGGCCGGGTTGCTAATTGGTTAGAGCATCGCTCCCCTCCACCACCACCACCACCACCACCACCAAAAGGTCGCAGGTTCAATCTCGGGTTAGTGCACTTACAGGAGGCAACCGATCACTGTTTCTCACATCGATGTTTCTCTCTCTCTCTCTCTAAGAGCAATAAAAATATCCTCAGGTATGGATTAAAAAAAGAAAAGCCAGATAGGGCTATCTCTGGCCGAGGAAATACAAGTCGGTAAGTATTTCATCCAAGCTGTGGGTGACTACTCGGGTTTGGGGTATCATCCAAGTCACAAGGAAGAGTGGCCTCTGCTGGGCTCTGCATTCTGCGCCGCTCTCAGGGAGCTCACGAGGGGCTGGGGGTAACGAGAGAAACACACCACCTGCGCAAAGCACGGGTGCAGAGCCATCCCCCAGCGCCATCTCAGGGAACCTGAGAGCCGACTGAGAAGTTCCACACCTGGCAAGAGGGGGGGAAGGGCAGAAGGACCCACCAGCCCCCTCAGTCCACATGCCAACACCCAGCTCCATCAGACCTGGGTGTTGGCCTAACACAGGCCAGGTCAAAGAAGAAATGTATCCAAGATCCCCTCAGAGAGATGTCCCACCCAGCCGAAGAGAGAGAACACAGAACTGTGGTTGACTCGCTGCCGTGAGGAGGAGAGGATGCTGGGATCTGCTTCCTCTCTGGGGCTGTCTCCTTCCTCTTGTCCTGTTTCCCCAGGCTGAGCATCACTGGAGCCCTTGGACCAGGGGCCCTGCCTGCAGGTGGAAACCGGGAAACCAGTGTTTTCTATCACTAGACTGATTGGCAAGGGGAGAAGCCCCCCAAGAAAAAGCAGGTGACCGCTCAGAAGAGGATCGTGAGGGCCAGGCTGGACCTCCGAGCCTTCCTGGCTCCGTAAAGGGGAAGCGAGTGACAACGGGTCATGCAGAAGAGCCGCAGGGAGAGCTCTGCCCTGAGCGGTGAGAGGGGGAACGCTGAGGGCAGGTGTGGGCCACAAACCCTGCTCTGTGGGCAAGGCTTCTCGCCTCTCCAGGGCGACCCTCAATCGGTAAAGTAGGGGTTGGCCCCTTTTCTGAGAAACTGGCCAGAGCAATAGCACCATACACCAAGGTGAAGGGGGTGGAAGGCGTCAGCCCTTGGTACAAAAGATGAAGGCTACATTGTCGTTAGAGAATTAAAAAAAAAAAAAACTGGCCTGATCATGCTGCTTTTTATTATCATCCTGCAAAGGGGGCTGGAAGCCATGTAGGTGCCACAGGGCTCACTCTGCAGGTATTTTATGACACACATGCCCCCTGTGCTGTGAGGCCGAGAGCCCTCGGTTGGCAGGAAGTCCATGGAAGACCTCGCAATGCCACTCCATGCCTGCTGTGCTGACCGGGAAACACAGTATTGGGGGGAGTTCAGAGCCGTGTGGCAGGCTGAAGAAGAGCCCCGAATTCCTGGCACCTGCAAATGGTACCTTACTTGGCAAAAACCTCGCAGATGTGATGAAATTAAGGATCTTGCGGTGGGAGATCATACTGGATTAGCTCTGTGGGCCCTGCTGCCATCACAGGTGTCCTCCTGCAAGGGGACAGGTAGGGGAGACCCCTGCAGGTAGGGGAGAGCCGGTAACACCCTCCCCTAAGCCTCCAGGGGGACCCAGCCCCCCACCGACACTCTGTTCTAGCCTGAAACTGATTCCAGACCTCTGGCCTCCAGAACAGTGAGGAGATACATTTCTCTCTTTTTTCTCTTTTATTTTTATGTTTTTGTTGATTTTTGAGAGAAAGGAAGGGGGAGAGAAAAAAAGAGGAATGTTCATGTGAGAAACATCCATCCGCTGCCTCCTGCACGCCTCCTACTGGGGATGGAGCCCGAAACCCATGCCTGTGCCCCACCGGGTGACCTTTGGGTGCCCTGGGGCACACTCAGCCAGGGCTCTCGTTTCTGACCTGAGTGTGCGGAGATCTGGTGCAGACAGTGACAGGCAGTCCCTGGAAGGAAGGAAGAACCTCCTCCAGGGGGAGCACAGTCTCTATAGGCAGGACTCACATAGGTCCATGGCTCCCTCCCACCTGGAGCCCAGCACTCCAGAACATCAGGCGGCCTCGGGAGAAGCTCCGGAGGCAGCCTTGAGGACACAAAGTCAGGAAACAGTTGCCCTGGTTCCAGTCCCCCATTCAACCTCTAGCGAACTCTGCCCCGAGAATGCAGTGCCACCCACCACCCTTGCAGTGCCCTTAGGATGTCAGTGCGGCCCAAGCCGGACTCCCGTAGCCCTGAGACCCATCCTGGCCAGGACATTCTGACCCAGGACCCCTGGACACGTCCTGGGAAGCTCTCCCTGTCAGCTCTGCCCTGCACTCTTGTCCCCGGGTGGTCCCTTCAGGACACAGCCATGGTGTGCTGTTCGGATAGCAGATCATCGGTCTGTTACATGAAGCATTTCACTAGTGGCCAGATGTCTCACACCCCACATCACAGAAACCAAAACCCCTGCCTAGAGTGAAAACGGGAGACAGGGTGGCGCCAGGAATCCGAATAAACGGGGGGTGTTGGCACCCCCGTGGGCAGAAGTAGCACAGCCAGTTCTCCTGGGCTCAACCTCCCCCGCTTCAAAGAGGGAAACTTAAAAAGCAATAACGTGCCATGAGAAATCGGAGTAATTCTGGCTAATAAACTTACTGAAAAACGCGAGCTGCCTCTGCGGCTCATCCCAGGCGCGCTGCGGTCTTCGGTCGGCGTGATGCTAGCCAAAGCCCTATCGGTAATGAATTTATGCGAATCAAAACACGGCTTAACTACACTGACACGAGTTGCTCATGAAACAAATCTCCCTGCAAAGTCTTTCATAATATGAGGGCTCCAGTTTTAATTTATTTTTGATGAAAATCTGGCTTCTTCCCATCGCATTTGCTTAAGGAGAGGTGCGGATTTGCAGGTACACATTTAAGTGGGTTCTGCTCCACTGCCAAGGTTAATTGCCGCCCTCCCTCCCTCCAGGGCAGCTGGGATCCCAAGCCTCCTGGGCGCCACTTCTGCAAGAGGAGCTCCCCTAGCAGTTTCTGCAACATACTCCCAGGGAGAGGTGCAGCAGGGCCAGCGAGTCAGGAGAATGACAAGGGTCCCCCAATCGTAAAATGCTCCTATTGCAAGGGGGGCATTTTTAGTGAGCAAATAACAAAAGGTGATTTTTGACATGTTTTTAGCAAAAGAATGAACTCAAAATAGTCTAATTTTATAATAGAATTTAAGGGATAAAGGGGGAAGGGGGAAAGGGCTAAAGAGAGAAAAATAGATCAAGACCAAAAATAAAGGAAATAACAGTTACAAATATTAGGGAGAAAGAAGGAAGGCTATAAGGAGAAACAGGTACACGGAGTTCCAAAAGTTTAGAAAAATATCCTTTATCACTGGGCTTGTGAATTAAAAGATGCCTCCTGGCCCTAGCCAGCTTGGCTCAGTGGATAGAGTGTTGACCTGCAGACTGAAGGGTGTCGGGTTCAATACCGGTCAAGGGCACATACCCAGGTTATGGGCTCCATCCCCAGTGGGGGCGGGGGGGAGGGGGTGGCATGCAGAAAGCAGCCAATCAAGGATTCTCTCTCATCATTGATATTTCTATCTCTCTCTCACTCCCGTTCCCTTTCTCTCTGAAATTAATAAAAATATTTTTTTTAAATAAAGATGCCCCCAGACTACTAACACCTTACATTTGCAATGTTTTAAAATTTCCTTTTTTATTATTATTGATTTTTGGAGAGAGTTAAACATCGATGTGAGAAAGAAACATGGATCAGTTGCCTCCCACACGCATCCCAACCAGGAATCAAACCCACAACCTGGGTATGTGCCCTGACCTGGAATCGAACCTGCCACCTGTTTTGTTGTATGTGGGACAACATTCCAACCAACAGAGCCACTTGGCCAAGGTTGTCTTACAATTTTCAAACAGCCTTCCTTTCTGATTCTGCATCATGATGAACACACCGTTTTATAATGAGAAAGCACAGGCTGTTTGTCTCCTGCCCAATAATCCATAGTTCCAAGTGCGGTGCCTGTCTTTGAGGTCCGTCCTCCTGGTTCCCAGCTCGGTATCTTTCCCATCATCCTCCTGAAAGCTGAGTGGGCACACAGTGCATTCTGGAATCCTCACCTGCTTCTTTCATTGTGTGTAGACAAAGACCTTGAAATCACCCCCAACTGATCTGTACTAAATTATACTCATAATCTGTCTTAGTTCAGGTTGCTATAACAAAACACCATAGACGGGGTGGGGCTTATAGAACAGATATTCTTTTCTCACGGTTCTGGAGTTCAGAAGTCCAAGATCGAGGTGCTGGCAGATTCAGTGTCTGGTGAGAATTGACTTCCCCAGGTGAGTTCACATGGTCTATCCTCCATGCATGCTTGAGGAGAGAGCTCTCAAGTCTCTTCCTCTTCTTGGAAAGGCACTAATCCCATCATAGGGCTTTGCCCTCATGACCTCATTTAAACCTAATTACCTCCCAAAGACTTCACCTCCAAACACCAAAACGTGGGTGGTTAGGGTTTCAACACTATTCATTCAGTTAATGACATAACCGAGCACAGAATCCACAGTCTGTCAGAAGTTTCCCCTCATAAGGAGTGAAGCTAGGTATTGGTATGAACCATTGGCCAATGTCGATGTGGGAAGGACAAGGGGGAAAAGAAAGCAGAAGACAGGGGCTCTGGGAGGCCCCTCTTACCTCAGGCTGCCTCAGACAGAACCACAAAGTGCAGGGGCTTGACCTGGATCCTCCCACCTCTCAGGAAGCTCAGGGTCTGCATGAACTTACCCCACCCCACCTCTGCCCTCTGCTATGGACTGGATGTTTGTGTCTTCCCAGGGTTCAGAAGTTGAAACCTTATTCTCCAGTGTGGTGCTATTTGGAGATGGGGACTTTGGGGGATGGTTGGGTCATGATGATAGAGTCCTCATAATAGGACCAGTGTCCTTAGTAAAAGAGACACACGAGCTTGCTTCCATCCCACCCCCAACCACCTGCCATGTGAGAAAACCAGAAAGACAGTCCACACCAGAACCGGAGTACACAGGCACCGTGACCTCAGACTTCCCAGCCTCCAGAGCTGAAAGAATGTTTGTTGTTAAAGCCACTCTTCTATGGTGTTCTTGCTGTAGCAGTCCCAACTGACTAAAATACTCCCCCAATTTGAAAACAAGCATCCTTGCTTTTTCAGCATACAAATGCCACCACCCAACATGTGTGTGTACACACACTCACATGCACACACATGTACACACTCACACATTCACAACACACCAACACACACACACACACACACACACACACACACACACAGTGGTCTGCTGGTAAATGCTCACCAGGGCACTCTCTCAAAGAAAAAAGCCCTGGCCTGTAGAATTTCCCATTGTGGTGGTATGAATACTGTCACTGTGGCTCAGTTCAAGTGACCAACATGACGTCACTGACCATGGAGTTGGGAAAAGACACACAGTCACCAAAATATCATTTCCATAGGTGTAAATAGCCTGCAGGTATCGGTCATCCTATTTAATAAAAGAGTAATATGCAAATTGACCATACCTCTACCACAAGCCACGCCCACCAGCTATGCCCACCAGCCAATCAGAGCAAGCATGCAAATTAACCCAACCAAGATGGCTATGGCCACAGAGAGAGCAGAAGGGAGGCTTAGGTTGCCCCTGGCAATGGAGGAAGCCAAGCTTTCCTCACATCCTGGCCAGCCCAGGCCTCTGCTTAAGGCAACAAAGTTTCAATGGCTGTGCAAGCAGAAGGCTTGGCTCCGCTCCAGGCTACAAAGTTTCAATTGTAGAAAATAAATAAATCCCAGATACCAGGGCATCTGCTTGGATCACCAGAGGGCATGGTCAGCTTGCAAACCACTACAGGCCCCTCACCCAGGCCACCCCACAACCCAAAGGAACACCCACCCTGATCCAGGACATCCTTCAGGGCAAACCAGCTGGTCTCCACCCGTGTACCAGGCCTCTATCCTATCTAATAAAAGAGTAATATGCAGATTGAGCATCACTCCAACACACAAAATGGCTGCCCCCTTGTGGTCAAAAGATCCTGCCCCCATGTGGAGAGAAGATGGCCACCACAAGATGGCCAACAGGGGAGGGTAGTTGGCAGGGACCAGGCTTGCAAGGGAGGGCAGTTAGGAGAGACCAGGGAGTGCAAAGCAGCACAGATCCCTTGCCCGGCTGCCCTACACCCCAAGAGAACACCCACTTGATCTAGGACATCCTTCAGGGCAAACCAGCTGGCCCCCACCCATGCACCAGGCCTCTATTCTATCTAATAAAAGAGTAATATGCAGATTGACCATCACTCCAACACACAAGATGACTGCCCCCATGTGGACAGAAGATGGCCACCACAAGATGGCTGGCAGGGGAGGGCAGTTGGCAAACATCAGGGCTGCAAGGGAGGGCAGTTGTGGGTGATCAGGCCAGCAGGGGAGAGCAGTTGAGAGGGACCAGGCCTGCAAGGGAAGGCAGTTGGGGGTGATCAAGCCTGCAGAGGAGGGAAATTAAGGGTAACCAGGCCGGCAGAGGAAGGAAGTTGGGGGGAACCAGGACTGCAGGGGAGAGCAATTAGAGGTGATCAGGACCACAGGGGAGAGCAGTTAGGGGCGAACAGGCCGTCAGGGGAGCAGTTAGATATCAGACTGGCAGGGGAGTGGTTAGGGGTGATCAGGCTGGCAAGCAGAGGCAGTTAGGGGCAATCAGGAAGGCAGGCAGGTGTGTAGTTGGAAGCCAGTAGTCCTGGATTGTGATAAGGATGTCCCAGATTGGACAGGGAGCAGGCTGGGCTGAAGGACACCCCCCACTCCATGCACGAATTTCATGCACCAGATCTCTAGTGCTATATAAAAAGGAAATATGCTAATTGACCATCACTCTGTCACAAAGTTGGCCACACCCACAGCTAAGGCCAAGTTCCCATAAGGAAACTTAAGGAACAATCAGCAGGGACCTGAGGCTACGCCCTCTCCCGGCCCCATAGGGCCTGACAGAGGACCTCAGGCCACGCCTCCACCGGGCAGAGTTTGACAGGGGACCGCAAGATGCACTTCCCATCCTGGTGCTGGACTAGGGGACCTCAGGCTGCTCCTCCTGCCTCAGTGCCAGGCCAGGGGATCTCAGACTGCATCCCCCTATCTGGCTGGGCTTGACAGGGGACTTCAAGCTATGCCCCCCACCCAATGGGGCTTGACAGTGGACCTCAAGTTGCATCCCCAGTGCTGGGTCAGGGGAACTCAGACTGCACCCCCCACCCCCACCCCTGCTCCAGGCCAGAGGACCTGAGGCTGCGCCCCCCTGCCTGGCTGGGCTTGACAGGAGACCTCAGATTGCACCCCCCACCCAGTGAAGCTTGACATGGGACCTCATGGCACACTTCCCACCTTGGCACCAGGCCAGGGGACCTCAGGTGATGTCCCCCACCCAGCAGGGCTTGACGGGGACCTCCAGCCTCGGCCCCTGCCCTGGCGCCTGGCCAGGGGACCTAGGCCACACCCGCTGCCCGGCGGGGCTTAATGGAGGACCTCAAAGTGCACTTCCTGTCCTGGTGCTGGGCTAGGGGACCTCAGGCTGTGCCCCTTGCCCTAGTGCCAGGCCAGGGGACCTGAGGCTGTGCCTCCCTCCCTGGTCAGGTTTGACAGGGGACCTCAGGCAGTACCCTCCACCCAGCGGGGCTTGACAGGGGATATCAGGCCATGTCCCCCACCTGATGGGACTTGACAGAGACCTCAAGCACACCCCTGCCCTAGTCTGGGCTGGGGGACTTCAGGCTACACCCCTCATCCTGGCACTGGGCCAGGGGACCTGAGGCTATGTCCCCTGTCTGGTAGGGCTTGATAAGAATGTGACTGGCCAGTTCTGGATCTAGCCAATCGAGGCAGGGGCCAGCCCGGTCTGGGTCTCACACAATTTTGAGGCACATGTGGGTGGGCAGAGATTTGACTCTGGATCCCGTGGTGCGCCCCAGACTCTGACAAGAGGAAGGTTTTCATATACATTTTACTAATTTTCTTTCATCTCTGACACTTCTATTATAGAGGAAGGGCAAATAGCAATATTAAATTATTTACTCTAATTAATCCCCTTTTAATGTGCACAAGTCATAATGTGCCACTAGTCATAAAATAATTAGGAAACGGTAAGTTCTGCATACTTACTACCTTAGTTGCCAGTAGAATTTACTGAATTATAAGTTTATATAATTAAATCACTAATAGTGAAGGCTGCATTTAACATCCGGCTCACAAATTTCCAGAAAACTTAAACATGGCTTTCTCCAGCCTGCACGGATGATGGCAGCAAGCAGCTGTCCCCAGGCCTTGCTTCCCGTCTGCCCAGGAGGCTGCTAATCGGTGGCATTTATTATGTGACCCAAAAGAAATGCAAAGGTCAGATTTCAGGTAACCCTGCAGGTCTATGAAGTAGATGTTTCTTGGTCTCCTCACATTTTAAGTGTTTCCATTAGAAACCTCTCACCAGATCATTGCAACATCCGTGCTGCTTGGTGGCTGCTGGCCCTGCGCTTCCGTCAGCTGGAACACATACCCATTCACTCAGAGTGACCCCCAGGCATCAGGATAAGAAGTGAAAAACTGCCCTAACCGGTTTGGCTCAGTGGGTAGAGCCAAACTGAAGGGTCCCAGGTTCGATTCTGGTCAAGGGCATGTACCTTTGTTGCTGGCACATCCCCAGTATGCAGGAGGCAGCTGATTGATGTGTCTCTCCCGCGGATGTGTCTAACTTTCTATTCCTCTCCCTTCCTCTCTGTAAAAAAAAAAATCAATAAATAAAACATTTTTTTAAAAAAGAAGTGAAAAACTCAGCCAACCACTTACGGTGGCTATGCAGCAATGCCGAAAGAACTGGTCTCAGTTGTTTTCTCTGAATCGTCTGGCATGTTGACGTGTGTGCAGAGGCCCTATTCCTCAGCACCGCCAGGCACGTACCACCCATCAAGTTCTCTGGGAAGACGGCTCACACAGCCCTGAAACGAGGGGAAAGCAGGCTTCCTGCTCCATTCCAGTGCCCTTGTCTGCAGGGCCGACTTCCCACTCTCCTTTCCAAATGCACAACACAGGAGAAAAGGACGGCTGCGTGCAAATCTTCTCATCAAAGAGGCACTGACTTTTAATTTTACAAATGGGGCTTTTTTCCATAAGGAACAGAGAGAATTCATTAGCAATCGGGCTCTGGAGGTTCATTCCACCTGCCTGCTTCTTCGGGCTATCAAATAATTACACCCCAGATTTCTGATTACAGACTCTCCCCCCTCAACCTTAATGCAACGTAAGAACCTCTCGTTTTCCGGGCTCTCCTCTTCCAACCTGCCTGAAATAAAAGAAAGGGGACGGGAAGGGAGAAGTACAAGAGTAGGTGCCTTCCTTCCTAGATTAAAGAGATGTGTGGGATGCTTGTGCTCCTAAGGCCATCACTGTGTTGTTAAAAAATAACAGTACCGTGCCCTAGTCGGTGGTGTGAATACTGTCACTGTGGCTCATTTCAAGTGACCAACAAAACCCCCAAACAAAACCATCAGTGGATAGAGCGTTGACCTTCAGACTGAAGGGTCCCAGGTTCGATTCGGTCAAGGGCATGTACCTAGGTTGCAGACTCCTCCCTGGCCTATGCCCTAATCGGGTCATGCAGGAGCAACCAATCGATGTGTTTCTCTCATTTCACTATTTCTCTGTCTTTCCCTCTCTCTCCCACTCTTTCTAAAAATCAATGGAAAAATATCCTCGTTTGAGGACTTAATATAATAGTAACAATAATAGTAGCGTGCCCTACTAGTAGTAGTAGGTTTGGCTCAGTGGATAGAGCATCAGCCTGTGGACTGAAGGATCCCGGATTCAATTTTAGTCAAGGGCACATGCCTAGATTGCGGGCTCCATCCCCAGTAGGGGGCATGTGGAGGCAGCTAATTAATGATTCTCTCTCATCATTGATGTTTCCATCTCTCTTTCCCTCTCTATTCCTCTCTGAAATCAATAAAAATATTTTTTAAATAATAATAATAACATAAGTGGAGCACATTAAAATGGAGCCATAGCTGAAATCCCAGAGAAACCACCTTACTGTGTCTTACTACTCAAACCTTTGGAATGTTTAGTTGGGTCTAAACAACCTGTAGACTGGACCTAAAGCATCAGTGTGTCCCAAGGAACTGTTTCTGGAATGATAAGGAAGCAGATATTATGACTACCAGACTGATGACTACCGGACTGAAAATTAAAAACATTGTTTGGAATTAGCATCACTGTGTTAGCTTTTCTTGCCAACAGAAATGCCTTCCTTCTGTTGATGGAGTTGTTCCCCTTCCTTCTGTCATAAATACCTTTTTATTTACTTTTTTTTATTTTGGTCTCCTAATCAGAACACCATTTGGGCTTCTGCCTGAATCAGTGCTTCCCAAGTAGCTATTCTTTATTTTTTTTTTTTAATATCAAATAAATGCTTGTCGCCTCTCACTGTGGCCTTTTATTTTTAGGTTATCAATCCCTAGAAAACAATTCCAAGGTGTGCCCTTCTTGCAAAGGGGCAGAAGCAATCTGAACGAAGAGGCACTGAAAAGGAGCTCATTTAAATCGTGCGACACTGCATAGGCCTGTTAATTGCCACATCCACAGCCGTGTGGATAATTCACAGGCCCCCGCCTGTCTGCAGCCCTGTTGTCCCGCCTGCTGCAGGCACAGAAGGAAAGGACACGAATCGGCAGCCTTTCTGCTTATCTCACCTAAGCCCTCGCTCGGCCTCATAGAACCACGGCCATGTCCAAAGCCCTCTCTACAACAACCTGTCCCCAGCACTCGGGCTCCAGCAAGCAGTCCTACAAGGAGAGGCCGGGCTCTGAGAACCCAGGAAGGAGCTGCCAATTCCCCGAGGAGGCGCCCCTATCTGCCCAGGGCAAATGCGTAGCTGCTGCGCTCCTCGGAAGAACCACAGAACATCTGAGCCGTGGCCATGTCTCTCCCCTGCTCACACGCTTTCTGCCTCTTTTCAAAAAGAAAATTCCTCTTTAGCTTTTTTGATAACAGCCTCCAGCATCGAACAATAGGTTGGAAACGCGAAGGAAAGAGGCTGCTGGAATTACTATTCGCTCCTTGCTCCAGACTCTGTGAGCTGCGGAAACATGCTCTGCATCGGGTGAGGGAGGCCCCGTCCCAGGTGTTCTCCCAGTTCAATCATCTGTGCTCAGAACTGCCACAATAGCCCTGGACGATGAGAAAATAAAATTTAGGGCGGGATGGGAAACCTGACATGCATCCTAATTCTCCTTTGCACCTGTTCTCCCCCGTCCCCCACTCCCATCCCCCTGCTACCTTCTCTCCCTTCATTGACAATGTTTGCAAACCTTTGCATCCACCTTAATGGCAAAGGGAGAGAAACGGGTTATTTTTCCAGTTTGGGTAATTGCTTCTGAAATGTTGTCACAATCTTTCAAATGACTATATTTCTTTCATGTCAGTCCACCGTGGCTCCCACACAGCTCAGGGTGATGATTTTGTTAGGGTTCTGGTCTGCTGAGAGCCTTGGGAGTTTTGTTTGGTTTTGTTTGGGAGGGTTTTTTTTGTTTTGTTTTGTTTTTAAGAAGACAAAGCCAAAAAAGCAAATAAGTCACCGTGATAACTTATGACAGCAAAATCAACATCTGAATGGAATGGTAATAGCAGGAGCCAGGCAGCGGGAGCGGCTGTGCCCGTGTGCCCAGGAAAGAAAGGCCCGGAAAGTTATTTAAAGCTGATGGAAACCCACGAGGAGTCACAATCCCATCATGGTTTCCCTTTGGAAAGGCAGTTTGCAGAAGCCCCAATTAACCTTAATTGAATTCTGCCTTCGTAATATCTGGAATTTTAATTGACTGGGAAGGTGATCATAAATCTCGGTTCGTCGTGCGGCTTAGCCACGGGTAGGTCCCCGGATGGCACACAGCCTCCTCCTGCAGGGCCTGCCCTGCTCAGCCCTGGAGGCTGGCTTATTCAGATCATAAAGCAAACGTTCCAAAGAGAAAGGCCCTCACTGTCAGAGCCGGCCGGAAGCGGCTTCCATGCAGAAATTGAGAAAAGTGAAAGATTCCCCTGAACCTCGGGAGGTTCACGTTTGTGCTGTGGGCTTCGAGGCTTCCCGATAACATGTACTGAGGCACCAGGCCCCAAACCCTCAAACAATTATCCTCCCAATCAATTCGGGTAAGCATAGTATTGTTCATGTTTTCTCTTTCAGAAAATCAACCGTCAGTTCCCTCCTGTTTTATTAAATCTGCGAAGGCCTGGAAACTACCTAAGTGCTGAATCGCAAGGAACAACAGCAACCTGTAATTATTGGAATAGAGAGTCTAGGTCCGTGGTTGGCAAACTCTTTAGTCAACAGAGCGGCAAACCACAGCTCACAAGTTTGTCAACCACTGACCTAAGGCCTTGCAAATCACTGAATGGGACTACTTAACTGGAAGATTCGCATCCAGGGCTGAGAGGATGGTGAGAATGACCCAGGTGCCCTTTCAGAACCCCACAGGCATATCCAAAACAGAGGGACGGAGCCTGAGCAAGTGTCTGTTGATGGGGGAGAAGGAACATTCCTGGTAGGTGCCGGTTTGGAGTTCCTTACTGCCCTCCAAACACACCAGCTGAGATTGAAAAACCATGGCTCTCGTCAAGCTGACAGCCAACTCAGTCGATCGGCTGGATTGACTTTTGGTTCACCAGATTGAATGGATGTCTGAATTGACTAAGGTCACGGGTTATTCTGCAGTTGTCTAGAAATAGTGGGAATGTGATTTGACACTAAGAGAAGCCAGGGATCTCGTAGACAAGCCACTCTTATCCCTCCCTGTTTCCACTACATATTCTGAGCCTTCGTCCATGGTCAGAGGGAAACCATGTAATGGTTTCCTTGCTTCTGTGTTTTTCATTCAAACTTTTACTAACACTGCCACGGGAGGCCATTTAAACCTTAAGAAGTCATCAGTGGGAAGAGAGTTCTGCATTCTAGCCAGGTGGGGGAATAAGAGAAAAACAGAGTTAAAGAGTCCTGGTTGGGCCTAGAGGAAATTTGTCATCCTTCTAAAGATTCCCAAGTCTTCTCTCATGTCAACTATCACCGTCTGGTTCTGTCCGGGACTACTGAGCTGTCCAGTGTGAAACTGGCCAGAAATGAACCCTGGAAAGGCAGACAAAGGGCAAGGTCACTTCTTTAAGTTCTAATTCTCACTTTCAAACTCATGCAGAAACCTAGAAATAATACATTGGACAGAAATTCCCTCCCCTTAGCCTGCACAAATCCTGAAACTTAAAAGGAAAGTGAATAATCATTGTAAACATTCTCTTTAAGAATTTTACAAACCCTCTGCTTATCTGTCTAAAAGGCGCTCTCTTTCTTTCTCTCTCTCTCTCTCTCTCTCTCTCTCTCTCTCTCTTTCTCTCTCTCTTTCTCTCTCCCTCTCTCTCTCTATCTCTGTCTCCCTATCTCTCTCTTTTTGCTTCCACCTCCCCATACATATTGTGAACCCTCCTCATCTAAACCACACTTTTCAGGAATGACACTAATGAAAAGGGAAACAAAGCTGCTAAGGAAATCTAGACACCAATTAATTTTGCCCCCTGCTCACTATGTTAACTTTTCAAGCCTCCTTGGTAAGTGAAAATAAGAATGTGTGTGATGGATGAAAATTAAAGTAGAGGCCTACGCAACGGGACTCTCGTTGTGTTAATTCTCTTAAAATACCTTATTCAGAATAAAAAATATCAAAGAGACAGAGGAAATTACACAAATAAACCTGGCATCTATATGGCATAATAAGTATGGGACACTGGCATTCTCAGTACAGCTGTTCTGGAGTTTGAAGGGAACTTACCTGATAGAGTTGTTAGGAGGATTAAATGAGGTGTTCTGCATGAGGTGTTTAGCACAGAGTCTAGCATCTTAGCAAATGTCCATTGAGCATAACCTGTTATATTCACCCAACCACAACATATCAAGATTGTTTGTCCAGTTCAAACAACACCAGTGAGTCCCCAAAAGTCTTGAAAATAAATTCCCCAAGCTGGCATTTCATGTGTGAAATTGCCCTTCTCCCTCTTTCTCACTCTTCTCAAAATTCCCCATTCTTTTGATGAAGACTCTCACCCTTTCCACCTAAGTCACACTCATCCTTCAGGACATGTATCCACAAACACTTGGCAACCACATACCTGCTCAGGTGCTGTGTTTGTGTCCTCACACACTCAACCAGCTCATAGTCCCTCACCTGGGAAGTTCACTGTCCCCTCGAAAGGTCCCCTTTTCTAGTATACTTTTCCTCATTCTTCATCCTTCAAATCTAGTCTCACATCATCCTTTCTTCCTTTGAGCATGCAAAATACTGAACATGTGTCTCACTCATGACACTTATATTATGCCCTGATTATAGTTCTGACTAATCGCATAAACTGGATTGCAAACCATATCTTGTCATCTAACTTCCACAGCTTGTTTAACCTGGTGTCCGCACATAAGAGAACCCCAACAATCATTTTCTAAATTAAGAGATAGGGATAATTTTTCAGCATATGCACCTATATTGGGCTGTAAGGGTTATATTCCAACATACAGTTTAGCTGAGCTTATATAATAATGTACTACAACATCACTATGTTCTCCTGTCCTTGCACCAACACAAATGTGCCCAATTCACTGCTTTGGTCTCTTCCTGTATAGATTTGAAGAATGTGAGGGAGCAGAAGGTTCTCCAAGCTCACTCACTCTTGATTTTTTTGCCCTTTTTCGTAGGACCTGTGGGTGAACTATCATCCCTGAGTGATGGCATTTAAATTTATCAGATGGCATTTTAAATTGATCTAATTTATTTAATTTAATCAGAATTAATTAAACATCATCTTCACCTGACAGTATTTAAATTAACCTGATGGTATTTTAAATTTATCACAGTTCAGAAGTTAATCAAAATCAATACAATTGGTTTAGGGCAATGGTTCTCAAAAGTGTGGTCCCTGGACCTGGAATAGCATCAGAACCACTTGGGGAATTATTAGAAATGCAGATGCTCAGACCTCAACCCAAATCTGCTGAATCAGCAACTCAGGAGGTGGTTTTAACACACTTCAGAAGGTTCTGATGGATGCTAGTGTGTGAGGACCACTGGTGCAGAGGCAAAGAGAAAAAATTTATGGGAAAATAAACTGGCAATGCAGATGGAAGATGAGAAATAAATTGTGGATGAAAACAAACTATTCCTGGGTGGTGGGTTTACAGAGATTTGCAGGAGACCAGCAGAGATAGCAGATGAGTGTGGTGGCTGAGACCCAAATTTCTGATTGGCCAACATACAAGACATGCATCTGTTTACTCTGGAACTAAGGGGATAGGAATCGTGTCTTAATGTGGCACATCAGCACCCTGAGTTATTTGTCAGGGCTAGGTTTTTGCTTCACAGGTGGAAGTAGTAAAGTCTGAAAGACTGAGAATCTGCTTCAAAGAGTGCAGTGTATAAAATGTCTCAGGCCCTAGCCGGTTTGGCTCAATGGATAGAGCGTTGTGCCTGCAGACTGAAGGGTCCTGGGTTCGATTTCAGTCAAGGGCACATACCTCGGTTGCAGGCTCGATCCCGGTCTCCAGGGCACATACAGGAGGTGTCCAATGTGTCTCTTCCCCTACCTTCTACTCTCTCTAAAAATCAATGGGAAAATATCCTTGGGTGAGGGTTAACAATAGCAAAAATGTCTCAGAATGTGTATTTGCCTTCACGATGAGGATTCAGACATACAAGGATAGTTCAGAGTGATGGGCTACACCATGGCTCACAGACCAGAGGAGCCAGCCAGTCTCACCAGCAGGCAGACGGTGGAGGTGGCTGGTCCCTCTGAGATGGCGGCTGGTGGCACGCAGGCTCTCACACACTCAGGTGCAGTAGGATTACCTTATTCACCTCCATAGCACTGAGGGCCAAGCAGCCCAGATCACGTTTTGCTGCATAATTATTTCTTACCTTCATTAGGTCTAGTGACAGCTTTCCTACCAGTAGGAAAACATGCCTCGGCCTAGATTTGAGGACCCATTGCCAGGTCCAGTTACATAAAATCTGTAACTTTCTGAAAAAATATACAGTATGGGCACAGAAAAGTTGAAAATCCATTCTGTACAGATTGCTGTTGGCTAAGGTCCTTCATCAAAGGAGTTCCAGTAATTTGTTGGAGAATCAAATTAGCTTCAGAGATTTCTCTCTGTTTTAGAGATGTGCAGGAGAGGAACGGAGAAAAAGTAAAGCAGAACAAGGTGCCAGAAACTTCCATGGAGACAAGAAATTTGCACAAAATACCTACATTTTTAAAAATCAGTATGTAAGAGATAAGGGCTAACAGAAGACAGTTGGAAGTCAAAGCAGAGCTAAAAGCAGAAGTAGCTGCATAAAATTATAGTTAGATAGCATTACAGAGAAAATGAATTGCACTCTGCATCCAGTGCAGGTTCCATCTGACTAATGGCACCGGTCACTACGGAGAGTGACAGTCCTTGACAAACAGCTTGAAATGACTTTGGGTTCCACAGTCACAGGAATTTTTTTCAACTTTATTGAGGTGTAATTGACAAGATAAAATTGTAATATATTCAAAGTGTACAGTGTGGTGATTTGATAAATGTATACACAGTCCCAGTAATTTTAGAAGCAATTGACTTTATAATGTTCTCTCCTCTCCTCCTTCCCATTCCCACCTCAATCAGAACCTAAAACCTAAGAACTTACTAACAAATACATTTTGATGAGAAGAATCTCTTATCCTTGGCAAAGCTGAGAACTACCAGCACAGTGAAGAACACTATGAAATTCTTCCTAAGATTCTTGGCCATCCCCGCTCACCTTTCAGATCCAAAGTGATTTATGCGGTACACAAATATTCACTGAGCTCCTAATACGTTCCAGATGCTGTGCTGGAAACTGGGAACACATTCAAGGAATTTGCAATCGAATTCAGCAGGCCAAACCTCCAGCAAAATCATCCAAGGTGCTTGTGAAAATACTGGTTGGCAGGCCCTTCCCCCAACCTGAATCAGTAGTCTGGGGACAGAGCCTTAGCCCATGGGCCTGGGAGGCCACCCTGCATATTGGAACCCACTGGTCTGTGTTCACGGGGAAAGCTTCTGCTCCTGCAGATGATGGCCGCTTCGCCCTCAGAGAGATGACTGCTTGCAAGACAAGGGAGGCCTCCTGCTTGCTGGCTTCCAGCAAATACTCCCTCCACTCCAGCCTTCCACAAAGAACCGAGATTTTTGGCAAAGGCAAATGAGCCCCTCGAGAGAGGTTTAGGCCACATGGCCTTCCACTAGGGTTCTTGGACTCTGAGGGAGGTTTCAGGCGTGGTGCAGACTGCTAAAACTTGAACATGGTTGTACTTGGTATGTGTGCTGGGGTTAGGGAGTGGCTTCAGTGACTTGGCAAAATATGAAATTGCAGGGGATGATTTGGGGGCTTTAACATAACTTATTTCTAACTTTACATTCTTTGGATGTTAATATATCTAGACTTGAACTTTCAGGGAGACTTAGTAATTGAACTTTAATTTCTCCCTGAGAATTTGATAATGGGAAGACTCCATATCCAACTTTGGGATATGTCTATATTGTTGGCATTTTATTATTAGATCTTGGCATCAACTGATCTCCTTACAGATTCTCCAATATGCTCTGCTGAATAATAGGGCTGGAGGGAAAGGGTGATATTTCTTGGGTCCTCTGTGTCCTGAACAACCTTTTGGTGTAATGAACATCTCTAGGTGTAATGAAACTTGCTCAGGGTGTGTCAAGTGCATGTCCTTAGGAGGTCCCCCAGATATTAAATTTATCTGGTGTAAATGTTGGTAAAAGACATGGAGAGTGTTTGGGACTAGAAAGCATAGTAATGCTATGAAACCAAAGAGACTTATACCTAAGTCCAAAAAGGCCAGGCCAAGAGCAACATAAGCATCACTTGGTAAGCAAAGTTTCAAAGACTTCTGGGCTCCTGTTTATCAGAGCAAGACCCCAAAATGGGCCTGGGACTCAGTTCAATTAATGGTCTTAAACCAGTGGTTCTCACAACAGTGAATAAGCAGGAACATCAGCACCACCTGAGAAGTTCTTTGTCACTTCTGTGTCAGTTAAGTCATCGATAGGATTCCAGAAAAACGCCTTCTGTGCCAATGTGTCCAACATTAAGACACAAAGATAGAGCTAAAGGTCACATGAAGATGTGAATGTATCCAAAGGCCAGGATGCCCTGTAATCTATTGTTCAAACCAAGTGAGGTAGCCTAAAAAGTTAGGTTGTCAAATCAGACTTACAAATCAGAGACATTACCCCAAATCAAGCTGTACTAGCAATTTTAAGGATATAAGCAATCAAGAGGCATAGGCAAAGCAGGGTGATGCCTGAGATAAAGGATGTGACTGCCAAGGTCATCCCGGCCCACATCAGGCACTCTTCTTCTGACCCACGGTAATAACATGTGGGGTCTCTAGATGAGGTTTATGTGTCGCCTCACATAGCAGAGAGTTTTTAGGTTATGAAACATGGCCATTTTATACCCATATAGCTGTAGAGGTAAGATGATCTTCCCCAGGAATCATGCCTTATAAGTCTACAGCATCTAGATCTGTTGACCATAGTAATCCTAAACCAGGGACATCCAACTAGGAACATTCCACATATAAGGTTTCTCCTATTTCATATCATTACCTACCAGGAGGCCCAGATTTTAGCATGTTCACAGGGAAACAGGGCCACCTTCTTTCTTTCCTGGAATCAGAGGAGACATGGATCACAGGTGAGCTACTTGTAACTCCTTCCTCCTCACACAGGACACTTTTGAGAGGGAAAGGAAAGCCCCTAGTAGTAATGATGAGATCACAACAGATGTAAACTGACACTGGCCCAGATAAAACAGAATGCACTGTCGCCCTACCTACGGCACCCAACACTGAAGATGGGTAGCTGAAGAGAAATGAGATTTGAAATGTAAGGAACCAGAAGCTAGTTTGTGTGAAACTATGACTAGAAGATTCAATTCTCATTGGAGCCTAGTCAAAACAAAAATTCCTTTCTGTCAGGACTATACTCAATATGCATGATATCCTATCTAATAAAAGAGTAATAAGCAAATTGACCGTGCATCCACTATACCAAAAGCCACACCCACCAGCCATGCCCACCAGCCAATCAGGAGCAAGTATGGAAATTAACCCCAACCAAGATGACTGTGACCACAGAGAGAGCAGGAGGGAGGCTTAGGTTTCCCCGGCAATGGAAGAAGCCAAGCTTTCCACACACCCTGGCTATCCCAGGCCTCCAATCAATGCTACAAAGTTTCTTATAGAAGATAAATAAATCCCAACAAAAATGGCGGCAGCCACGGAGCTGGAGAGAGCAGGAGGCTAGGGTTGCCCCTGGTGATGGAAGAAGCCAAGCTTTCCAAAGCCCTGGCCTGCCTTGGCCTCCAATTAAGGCTACAAAGCTTCAATTGTAGAAGATAAATAAATCTCAACAGAAATGGCTGCAGCTATGGAGCGAGCAGGAGGTTTGGCTCAGCTCCAGGCTACAAAGTTTCAATTGTAGAAGATAAATAAATCCCAGATACCAGGGCCTCTGCTTGGGTCACTGGGGGCGCGTGGCTGGCCTGCAAATCACCACAGACTCCTTGCCCAAGCCATCCCACATCCCAAGGAAACCCCCACCCTGATCCAGGACACTCTTCAGGGCAAACCAGCTGCCCCCCACCTGTGCACCAGGCCTCTATCCTATCTAATAAAAGAGTAATAAACAGATTGACCATCACTCCAACACACAAGATGGCTGCTCCCATGTGGTTAAAGATCCTGCCCCCATGTGGACACAAGATGGCCACCACAAGATGGCCAGCAGGGGAGGCAGTTGTGTATGATCAGGCCAGCAGGGGAGGGTAGTTGAGAGAAACCAGGTCTGCAAGGGAGGGCAGTTGAGGGGCAATCAAGCCTGCAGGGGAGGACAGTTAGAAATGACCAATTTCAGAGAGAATCCAAGATGGTGGCATAGGTAAACACCTACACTGCTGCCTCGCACAACAATTTCAAAACTACAACTAAAAGACAGAACGGACATCATCCAAAACCACAGGAAAGCTGGCTGAGTGGAAATTCTACAACTAGAAGGAAAGAGAGGGGCTCACAGAGACCCAGAGGAGCTGCAAAAAGCTGATGTATGGGGACATGCGCGAGGAGAGAGCGGGTGCTGGCGAACCTGGCTGGCTTTCTCTGGCGGGAGGGAGATGGAGACTCTCAAAGGCATTGAACTCCTTATCCTACAACACTAAACCCCAGATCCAGCCAAAACTCATACAGGGGAGTTTGCACTGTGAAGGGGGAAAAGTGCATGGAAATTTAGGGGAGTCGCAAAAGATCAGAAGTCTAATGGCGCACACGGCACTACGAGCAGAGGACCGACTGCTGATTGTGCCGCTGGCTTTACGAGTGGGGGGGAGACAGACCCTCCCAACTGTGCCACTTCTAACTCCACTAAACCCCAGTTTTGGGCAAAACCCTGGGGACCCAGACTTGTGGGGTCCCGGAGTGCAGGGGAGGCGGAGGGACAGCAGTCTAGAGGCACTGGGAGAGAGCGCATATGTGCACAGGGACCGCTCGAGTGATTACCTAGTCACGTGAAACTCAGGGGCCTTGGAGGGCAGGGCTGACTGGAAGGCAAGGCGGTCCCTTAAACCCTGAGACTCCACCCATCCCAAGCTCAACAGAGAAGCTTTTGCAGTTTTTCAAGTCTGGTATCATAAGGCTGAATGCAACACAGAAGTTCTCCTGGGATAGTGAAAATGTCGATACAAGGGAAGGGATCACAAACAAAAGAAATGGAGGAAAACAAACGACTGGGTATAGAGTTCAAAACCATGCTTATAAGGTTTTTCAAGAATATCCTAGAAAAGTTGAATAAAGTTAGCTAGACCCAAGAGGAGATGAAAAAGGACCAACTAGAAATTAAATATACACTGACTGAAATAAAACATATTATACAGAGACCTAACAACAGACTAGAGGAAGGCAAGAATCAAGTCAACAATTTGAAATATAAAGAATCAGAAAACACTCAACTGGAAAAGCAAGAAGAGAAAATAATAAAAAAATGTGAAGATAATGTAAGGAGTCTTTGGGACAACTTCAAGCGTACCAACATCAGAATTGTGGGGGTGCCAGAAGAAGAGAGAGAGCAAGAAACTGAAAACCTATTTAAAGAAATAATGACTGAAAACTTCCCACATCTGGTGAAAGAAATAGACTTACAAGTCCAGGAAGCACACAGAACCCCATATAAAAGGTATCCAAAGAGGACTACACCAAGACACATCATAATTAAAATACCAAGAGCAAAAGACAAAGAGAGAATATTAAAAGCAGCAAGAGAAAAACAGTTCATTACCTACAAGGAAGCACCCATACGACTGTCAGCTGATTTCTCAACAGAAACAATGCAGGCCAGATGGGAGTGGCAAGAAATATTCAACGTAATGAATAGCAAGAACCTACAACCAAGAATAATCTATCCAGCAAAGCTATCATTCAGAATTGAAGGCAGATAAAGAGCTTTACAGAGAAGAAAAAGTTAAAGGAGTTCATCAACTCCAAACCAGTATTATATGAAATGCTGAAAGGTACTCTTTTAGAAGAGGAAGAAGAAAAAGGTAAAAACCAAAAAATTATGAACAACAAATACATATCTATCAACAAGTGAATCTAAAAATTAAGTGAATTAAAAATTTGATCAACAGAATAAACTGGTGAATATAATAGAATCAGGGGCATATAAAGGGAGTGGACTGATAATTCTCAGGGGGAAAAGGGTCAGGGGGGTGCAGGGAGAGACTGGACAAAAATCATATACCTATGGATGAGGACAATGTAGGGGGGAGGTAAGGGCAGAGGGAGGGGTGGGAGTGGGGTGGAGGGAAGCTATGGGGAAAAAAGAGGAACAATTGTATTAATCTGAACAATAAAGATTTATAAAAAAAATAATAATAAAACAGTCAAAAAGAATAAGAGTGGCCTACAACATAGGGAGATAAATACGTTAAACATATTAAATACCTACAACATACCCTGGCTGGGTGGCTCCCTGTACACCAAAAAAGATTGTGGGTTCAATTCCTAGTAAGAGCACATACCCAGATTGAGGGTTCAG
This sequence comes from Lasiurus borealis, assembly GCA_004026805.1. NCBI lineage: Eukaryota > Metazoa > Chordata > Mammalia > Chiroptera > Vespertilionidae > Lasiurus > Lasiurus borealis. The sequence goes on from PVJN01014140.1 coordinate 22,514, forward strand.
TCCTCAATAAGGGCACATACAGTCTATGTTTCTCTTTCTCTCTCCCTTCTTCTCTCTAAATCAATAAAGACATATCCTCGGGTGAGGCTAAAAATAATTAACTGATTGATTGAATCAATTGAAATGCAATACGTAGAGCACTTGTACATATTAAGTGCCCCATTAGTGTCAGCAATTGAGTGGGCAAGATTCGGAGCCTCCATTTCTGCCCTTACACAATACAAACTACAAGGATAATACTACCCATCTTACAGAAATGCAAGGATTAGAGGTTATTAAAGTCACTGGCATTTCGTGAATAACAATAAGTTAGAATTATTGGTCTTCCCATCACAGGCCTCAGTGAGCCAATGAGTCACCTCTCAGCTTCCTCAAAAAAGGATGCCAGCCCAACGGGAGGAGTTTTGAGAAGTTGTGACTCCAGCCCCTGACTCCCTGGCCTCCTCCCCCCTCAGCACCCCTTCCCTCCCAAGCTCCCTGTGACTCACTAGAAGAGCCTCGGTTTAGACTTTGGGTATCATGGTTATGTCACAGTCTGTTTTGAATAAAAGCACCTAACTAGCCTTAGGGCAACAGGATTTCTGCCTTTTTAGATTTTGTTTCATGGTTTTTCTTTTTGCCCTTTCTCTTTCTCAAGTTTGCAGTATTTGTTTTATTACATTCTGGCTGGGGCCAGTGTGGGGAGGTGGGGGGGGAGAGAGATTCGGGTGTTAATTGGAATGCCTGGATCTCCCCACGCCTAGAAATTAAACGATACTCTTGGGTCCCAAGAAGAAATGGGTATTGATTCCACTTTAACTGTCAGGGATGTTCTCTGACTTCCAACCCAACCTCTGTCCCCCTCCTTCCAAGGCAGAAAACAGCGTATTTTAGGTAACGTGGTCAGACTTACCTAATGGAACAGCTTGAAGCCTTCATTTAAGAAGCAAAAACACTGAAGACCCAAAAGGAAGTCATCTCAACATTGTACTCGGCATAGTCTATGAAAAACTGGGTGCTTTCGCTGAACTTCCATCTTGGATACAACAAAGAAGCCGAAGCTTACTACAGAGATGCTGGGTGCTACAAAGACACAAGAACTGAAGCTATGAAGGAAGGAGGGAAGGACAGGAGTCAGCTCTGTTCTCCGAAGGCGCCCATGTGCAAGCGTGAGAAGAGCGCTGCCGGCTCTGCTCCCATCCTGAGGACTCTTGCCCAGGCACAGCTTGGGGGTTTTTAATGATACAGACCCTAGTGGATCAGCAGTTCTCAGGGAGGGAAAATCAGCAACAATATCCCAAGCACTTCCAAAGCATCATCATATTAAACGGTTTAACCTATACGTCCAAACAAGAAAGATCCATATTTCCCACAGAACTTTAAGGATCAGGCCATTAGATAACACGTACGAAGAGGCTTGTGATGTCATCAGGTTGTTCCTGGCCTCAGAGCTGAGCCCCTCTCCTAACATCTCACCATCTTCTCAGCCTGCTGGGATCTAACTGATTGTCAGCCTTAATCTCAGCTCCCACCTGTGTACTTGGAACAGCACTCGAAAGCCTGTTACAGAAAGAGTTAACTATCATATTTGTAAAAAATACAATTTAAATGAGTATATGTGTGTATGTGTGTGTGTGTGTGTGTATACATATACATACATACATACACACAAACACACAAACATACACACATACACACACACACACACCACACGGGGGTGAGGGGGGTTCTTCAGCCTAGCCTGCTCCCTCTCCAATCTGGGACCCCTTGAGGGATGTCTGACTGCCGATTTAGACCCAATCCCAACTGCTCACCTGCCTGCCTTCATGATTGCCCCTAACCACTTTTGCCTGCCAGCCTGATCACACCTAACCACTCCCCTGTCAACCTGGTCACCCCTAACTGCCCTCCCCTGCAGGCTTGATCACCCCCAACTGCCCTCCCTTCAGGCCTGGTCCCTCCCAACTGCCCTCCCCTACTGGCCTTCTGTGGTGGCCATCTTGTGTCCACATGGAAGCAGGATCTTTAACAACATGGGGGCAGTTATCTTGTGTGTTGGAGTGATGGTCAATCTGCATATCACTCTTTTATTAGATAGGATAGAGGCCTGGTACACAGGTGGGGGCCAGCTGGTTTGCCCTGAAGTGTGTCCTGGATCAGGGTAGATGTTCCCTTGGGGTGTGGGGTGGCCTAGGTGAGGGGCCTGTGGTGGCTTCCCAGCCGGCCACACCCTCTGGTGACCCAAGTGGAGGCCCTGGTATCTGGGATTTATTTATTTTCTACAATTGATACTTGGTAGCCTGGAGTAGAGCCAAGCCTTCCTTTGCACAGCCATTGAAACTTTTTGCCTTAATCGTCAGCCAGGGTTTGTGAAAAGCTTGGCTTCCTCCATCGCAAGGGGCAACCCAAGCCTCCCTCCTGTTTTCTCTGTAGCTATAACCATCTTGGTTGGGTTAATTTGCATATCGCTCTGATTGGTTGTGTGTGTGGCTGGTGGGCATGGCTTCTGGTGTAGTGGAGGTATGGTTAATTTGCATATTACTCTTTTATTAGATAGGATATTTTATAGTCCCCAAAAAGTGTATACATACAGTTTGAATAATTATAAAGGCAGTGCTTATTAAAATACATTTCATTTTCCAAATAGAGCTATCAGTCTTGACAGGTGTGGCTCAGAAGTTACAGCATCGGCTAGAGCACAGAAGGGTTACAGGTGTCATCCCAATCAAGGCACGTGCAAGAGGCAACCAGTCGATGTGTCTCTCTCACACTGATGTTCCTCTCCCCTCTACACACACGCCTTTCCACTCTCAGAAAAGCAGGACACTTTTGAGAGGGAATGAAGATCCTACAAAAAGTATCCTCTGGTGATGATTAACTGAAGAAAAAATTAAGCTATCAGCTATTAAAGTGTGAATACATTTTGGGGGGACACCCTGTATATATATATACACACACACACACAGCCAGACATATCTTATATAATAAAAGCCTGATATGATAAGTGTCCAGTCATCTGGTCTGCCAATCAACCAATGAAAGCATAATATGCTAATGATATGCTAAGGCCGCTCAACTGCTCACTATGACATGCACTGACCACCAGAAGGCAGATAGTTGACCAGTTGTCCAGTTGCTATGATGTGCACTGACCACTAGAGGGCAGATGCTCCAACTGGTAGGTTAGCTTGCTGCTGGGTTCCAACCAATCGGGACTGCGTGAGATGAGCCAGACATGCTCTGGAGTCCTCCCAGGGTTCCTCCCTGGCTGTCCAACCTCCCTCATCCCTTTGCAGCCCCAATCATGCACAGGTGGGTCCCTTGCCCTGGCCTGCACCCTCTCGCAATCCAGGACCCCTCGGGGGATGTCAGAGAACCGGTTTTGGTCTGATCTCACAGACCAGGCCAAGGGACCCCACTGGTGCACAAATTCGTGCACTTGGCCTCTAGGAGGCAAATAAGCTTAAATATTAACTGACCCATGTTATCTAGGTAATTTATATGTGCATGTATTATGCTAGTATATTGTATTTTACCTTTCTTTCCTCCCTCCTTCCCTTTCTCCTTTCTTCCTTCCTCTTTTTTCCTTTATCTATTCCAGGCCAGAACCTCTAGGACACTATCTGTACTACCCAGGAGTAATGTAAACTCATGAACAGCCTTGGAATCTATTCCTATCTAAGCTCTTCCAGACTTTTAGGCCACTCGGCTCTAAAGAACTTCACAAAGTAGGACGTCTCTCTAACTGCAACCTCAGAAGCAATCCCAGACCTGCCCTAAATCCTGGAATATAATATGAGATCTCAACACGTCCTGCACAGAGGCCCCTTTCCTGAGGACCCCCTGAGGCAGGTTAACCACTGAAGAAACAGCTGGTGTCCTTCATAAAGAATAAAGTTGACCCATTGCTAGTTGAGCAATAATGGAATGGCTTTAGAATCAAACAGACCTGGGTTTGATTATAGGCTTTGCCACTCACCAGCTCTGTGACCTTGAGTTCAATGACTTCTCTTAGCCTCCATTTCCTCGCCTGTACATTGGGGAGAATTCCATGCAAGTCATCAGGTTGTCCAGAAGATTAATGAGATGAGGTTGCAAAGTGCTCAGCCAGCTGGTGCCTGGCTGTGTAGGTGCCGGATCAATAGTGCTGATCGATGGTAAAGGATACTAATAAGACCTGGGCTGTGAGCTATTTTTATGGCAAAGCACAACCCAAGCAGTTAGCATACCCTTCCCAAGGTCAGCTTTCTTTGGTAGAAATTCACAAAAGGAGGCTTCAGCTACCTCTTTCCTGAGATCTGTACTGGGAAGGGCTCCCCGCTGTGGGGCAGGTCACCACTCTTTGTGGCTGGTCACTGTCTGGGACTCCTGGACACGGACTGCAGGTGGATGCCGCTGCTTCTCTAAGGGAGTCAGCAAGGAGGGGCGGGCAGGCAGCACTTTCTTTCATTGCACTGTCTCTTTAATCTCCGCATCCCTCAACCAAAGGCCACATAGGGAGGCGGAGCAGATTTCCCTAGAAGGTTGAGGGATTAAAGGGAAGTACACACTGGAAGAGAGCCCAGTGTTCTTGTGCTTAAGGTGCCGTTTTCCTTCCTCTAGGAGAAAGGACCCAGATGGGAACCTCGTCCCCAACCAGGGGCACACCCTAATCCTCACCCTGTTCTCTGGTCTTCAAATCTCTCAAAAACATACCTTTCGGCCCTGGCCATGTGGTTCTGTTGGTTGGAGCATAGTCCAGATATGCCAAGGATTCAAGTTTGATCCCCGATTAGGGCACAGACAAGAATCAACAAATGAATGCATGAGTAAATGGAACAATAAATCTGTGTGTGTGTGTGTGTGTGTGTGTGTGTGTGTGTGTGTCTCAAATCAGTAAATAAAATGGTGGCAGGGAGGGGGCAGTTTAAGCATACCTTTCTTTTAACCTCTGCTGCAGAGACAATACTATGAGTTCACCAATTTATCTCATTGATTTCAGAAAAGGGAGAGGGAGAGAGACATCGAAACATCAATAAGAGAGAATCATTGACCAGCTGTCTCCTGCATGCCCCCTCCTGGGGATTGAGTCCAAAACCAGGCATGTGTCATGACTGGGAATCTAACCATGACATCCTGGTTCATGGGTTGATGCTCAACCACTGAGCCATACTGGCCAGGGAACTTGTCCCATTTGTCTCTTCCTGGGCCCACAGACTACCTCACAGTGAATGTTAGGGCATTTGATTGGGTTCTGGAAAATGGGATATGATTGTCAGCAATGCCCGAGGTCTGGTTAAAACTCTCTGCAAAAGTCTCCACTCCCTCTCTTCTCCTGCTGTGGCATTTTTGGAGGCTGTGTGTTTCAGATAGCTTCACAGAGTGTGTGCTAAAAGCAGAGTGAATCCTTATGGCGGGAGCCCCTGACAGCCCAGGGCTTATGTGTTAGCCCAGCTGAACATTCTACCCACAGAAACACACCTCAGACTAAAACCCTTTATCTACCCTGCAAGAAACCCTACCCTCAAAATCTACCTCCTACCTTTCGTTCTGCCAAATCTGAGTTACTCATCTTAAATCATGCCCAAGTAAAGTAGTGAAACTTTAGCAGATTAGTCAGTGATGACCTTGACATTTCAAGGTCAGAAAGTCTCAGACCAGGAGTCACAAGCGCACATGTCCACGGTGGTCACACAGGTGATGCCAAGGAGTGATAGAGGCTGGGAACAAACCATGGCAGATGGGGTAAGGCACGCCTTGTCTAAAGGAAGAGGCTTCCAGCAGTCTCCCAGCTGTTACCCTGCAGACTGCAGGCCTCTGTTGCCAGATCCTCTAGTTGCTTGAAAGAAGATAGAAATATGGATTTCTATATAAAATCTCCAAAGTTTTATAATTTGGCAACTACTTTGAATTAAAAACAAAACCTTTGCACGCCAAGCAAAACTGAGTTGCCTGCAAGGGGGTGAGGGTATGAGTGGGGGGATAGGAGGAGGAATGGGAGAATAAGGACACATATGTAACACCTTAATAAATAAAGAAATTTAAAAAAAAAAAACACGGAGTTGCCCGCTCTACTGCCCATGATAGATAAGATAGATAGATAGATAGATAGATAGATAGATAGATAGATAGATAGATAGATCACATCATATATCCGTTGTGTATCCCCTCTTCCAACCCATAGGATGGAGTTAACTCCTGCCCTGAAGTTGCAAGGCTGCCTCTCTCGGTGAGGCTAATATCTTACATAATTATGCAGAGCAATACATACCATCATCACCATGTCCTCACCCACAAATTCAAAGTGTGTCCCTATAGCCAGCTGGAATCCAACCCACTGATACATCACATAAATACAGACAGTCTCTGACTCAAGATGATTCGACTTGTGATTTCTCGACTTTATAATGGTGTGAAGGCACATTCAGTAGAAACCGCACTTCAAATTTTGAATTTAGACCTTTTCCCAGGCTAGCGATGATCGGTACGATACTCTCTCATGATGCTGGAGCAGGCGATCCACAGGGTGAACGCTCTCCACTCTGCAGGGGACTGTGTTGGCTACGGCTCCCTTACCAGCACCAAGGCTGGCCTCCAGCTTTAAAATGACCGTATGTAAGACCTCCATGAAATTCTTAGCCAGAGACTACCCTACTCCATGCTCTTCTGGAAAAGAATGGGCTCACAATGGCCCACCTCTCTCTTCTAAATATTCCTGTGAGCAGCAATCTACAGTGAGAAATAACTGTCAGGAATTTGAACTGCTTTGGCTGGCGCAGCTCAGTGGTTGAGCATTGACCTATGAACCAGGAGGTCACAGTTTGATTCCCGGTCAGGGCACATGTCCGGGTTTTGGGTTCAACCCCCAGTATAGAGTGTGCAGGAGGCAGCAGATCAATTATTCTTTCTCATCATTCATGTTCCATCTCTCTCTCTCTCTTTCTCTCTCTCTCTCTCACTCTCTTCCTCTCTGAAATCAATAAAAATAGATTTTTTTAAAGAATTTGAACTGCTTTGTGTGTGTGCCTGTGCTACAATTTTTCTGAGAACAAGTCTAGCTATCTTTTAGAGGATCAAATAGAATTTGAAAATCACCTCAACTTCATGGGGCAAAAGCTTTAAGAATATCTAATATTTCTTACCAAAGAAGAGCATTTGCAAACAAATGGGTCAGAAGATTTTCCCACAATTATCTCTTCCAAAAGTGAGCCTTTTGAAACCAGAGAAGATCCAGCGTGAGGGGGATGGTGGGAAGGGCCCCGTTGCTTTAAGAGTCTAAGAAAGCCGGTCTCTGAGACCCTCAGAAATAGAGATGGAATAACTTTTTCCTGCTGTACATGTGAGCTCCAAGAGCAAGGTCTTTTTGAAGCACAATTATTGGAAAAAAATAGACCAAGACGTCGGAGCTTTCTAAACACAGCTGTGTTTGTCCACACCCACTCCTGCCAAGCCATGTCTGACTTCACCGGGCCACCCAATGGTAAAGGGCTCCTGCACCCAATCATTCGGTCTCTGAACCCCATTTCCCCAGCATATGTCGGAGAGAGTAAACTGACTTCTTTTTAAATGTGGCAGCCAACAGACAAGTTTTCATGATCTTTGCCATTTCGTATCCAATGTGTGTTTAGAAGCTGTGACGTGGATTCATTCGGGGGGGGGACAGGTCCAGCACCTGTTCTCAGTGTGGTAAGCCGCTCCCCCTGGATGAGGGCCACCGAGGCTCCTGCCCCATCGGACGGCTCCCGAGTCACAAGCCTCGCCAGGAGAACACAGTAGACAGATGTCTTGGAAGAAAGAAAGGAAAACAGGATGTAATATTTGCCAACCAGTTGGGCTGGGGAGTTACAGAGGTCAGCAAGCTATTTTGAGAGTTCTGGGTCACCCGAGAGTGGGGAGCCCACAGAAGCTGTCAGGGAGCCCGCAGCCCTGCACGCTGTCATCGGGATAATGAGCCGGCCTGGCTGCGCGGGTTACCGCCGGCGTGGCGAAGCGGGGAAGTGTACACAGAGAGCGCTGACGGTGCAGTCAGCACGTCCCGGTTAGGGCCTGAGGGTACCGGGGACTGAGCATCCTCGCCCAATAGATAACAACAAAAGCCATTATCTCTCCCCAGGCCTGGCTGCCAAGTGCAGGGCAGGATTGCCTGGTGTTTGCAGTTTCCATAGCAGCGCTGCTTTGTTCTGGCTGGCAAGGTACACAGAGAGGACCGGATAAACATTGCAGGAAATGACTCAAACAACCTCGGTACTGAGCCGGGGATCTTGTGTGAGGCTCTGCCCTTTTGTGGGCTGGTGGTGGAGGTGAGAAAGGATGCTTTTCAGGAGATGCCTAGGAACTAACAGCATCTCTAGCACAGTGGCCACCGGAGCACAGCCATGGTCCCAGTCCACAGCTCTGGGCCCCTCGGCTCCACTTCCCAGGGGCTGGAAAAGCATACAGTGCCCTCCAAACGCTGTTCGAAATGAGCAGGCACAGTGAGGCTCAGGAGTGAGGTGCTGCTGTCGGCCACCCACAGGACCCCTCTCTCCCAGGCCACCCACACAGCCACGGGGGGAGGACCGCAGAGAGATCTCTGAAGTGCGGGTCACTGAATCGCAACGCCTTCGAGTTAGTGTCTGCAGGGGAACCAACACCTCTACCCCTTGCACTGGACACCCCTGAGGAAGACATAGAAGGAGCAGCAACATGATTGGCTGGACATACAGCCACTATTTGCCACTAAGTAAGAAAGGAAGGAGGAAAGGCCAGCTTGCAGGCTTAGGAGTTAATCACGCAATATGTGACAGGTCTAATTCGCTTCACTTTCCGTTTTCACCCACTGCCCGGAGATGGAGCCAGCTGTCTCCGAAAAGGAAGCAGAGTTCTCTCCCGCACTGAGCGAGGCCAGCAAGTTCTTGGTATTCTGACATCAAAGCCGCCGGCAGTATTTTTAGTATTAAATGAACTTCTCTGATTTAAAGACCCTGAATTATTGTTGCGCCATCCTCTCTCTGACATCCTTATAGTCTCAACCTGACAAACAGGAAAAAGCAGAAGACCCATTAGGCTTCATCTTTGCAAAAGGTCATAAATGACGGAGCCACACACTCAGCTCCCCAGTCCGATGACAAAGTTTGTCGCCTGAGGACATGTACACAGAGGGGCGAATGCGAATAAATCAGCTGCCTGCACCCTCCCTGTTCTCAGCCGTGGCTGTTATAATGTTAACTTCTCTTGTGTAGGATTCAGCCAAATGCATCCACGTGTAACTTCAAGTCCCTTGTCTGATATCTGTGCCTTTGACCTTCAGGTTTATGGTCTTAAATGTGTTCCATTTAGTTGAGCCAGAAAATAGGACGGTCTGAGCTACATCTAAAATGTTGAAATTAAAAGGGATGGAGACATATATCTATATACACCAAGGGAGAAAGAGAGACTCCAGCAACACGGGAGCTGCAATCTTGTGTGTTGTAATGAGATCATGTAATCACATGATTTGTGCAGTAAATAAAGGATGGCTGTCCTCAGGATTGGTGTTATCTGTGATCAAAACCTAGCCTGGCGGGTGTGGCTCTGTGGTTGAGCATCAACCTATGAACCGGGAGGTCATGGTTCCATTCCCAGTTCAGGGTACATGCCCAGGTTGTGGGCTCATGCCCCAGTGTGGGGTGTGCAGGAGGCAGCCGATCAGTGACTCTCTCTCAACATTGATGTTTCTATTTCTCTTTCCTTTCCTCTCTCTAAAAATCAATTTTTAAAAAATAAAAACAGATCGACCTGGCTAGGTGGTTCAGTTGGTTGGAGCATCATACCATACACCAAAAGGTGGTGGGTTCACTTTGAGATCAGGGCACATATTTAAGTTGTGGGTCCAGTCAGGGTGCATACAGGGGGCAACTGATTGATGTTTCTCACTCCCTTCCTCTCTTTCTCTAAAGTCAACAAAAAACATTTCCTCGGGTGAAGATTAAACACACACACACACACACACACACACACACACACACACACACCAGATCCAATTTGTCTTTGTTTCTCCAGATTTGTTGGTCAAACACAAGGTAGGTGCTCATAATCCTTTGTGGAACTAATGATGCCGGACTCCAGCAGCAGTGTGAAGTGTCTGTAAAATGGGGAGATGCAACTGAGACTCACCTGCTGAGCCTCAGCCCTGCTCCCCCTCAGTCCTGTGGGAGGCCCAGCCCACCTGGAAACCCCAGTCAGCAGTCACTGTCCTGTTGCTCCTGACTAATGCTGGAAACCAAGATAAGTCTTGCCTCCAGGGGGACAAGTGGCAGCAATTTCTGCCCTCATGTTCTAGCATTAGGTGAGGCCTTATCCTTTTTAGTTATGAATTAAATGCCAGAATGCTTGTCTTCCTTCCCTCACTCAAGAAACAACTGGGTCACCGGCCACATCATGTGACGTTCACGAACAACACTTGAGTTCACAGAAGGCACTCCCAGACTGAGTTGGTGGGAGAAAACAACAGAGCAGCAAAAACGCCAAGCAAAAGGCACCTGGGATCTAGAGCTTCCGGCTTACTATTAGCTATCCTTTAAGACAGCCTTGGGGCTCTACAAGGTCCAGTAAATCACTTGGTCTGGCCCTGCCAAGACATTAGGGGTGAGTTAATTAAATGTTTGACCAAATATAGCAGGCTAATTTTTAAGTTGATAATTCTGCATGGCCCACAAACGATGTTATAAATATCCAAATGGCCCTGGGCAGAATAAAGGTCCCCCTCCCCTGGCTTAGGGAGTATTTAGTAATTTCCACCCACTGTGCTGAGCACGATACTAGCATCTGATTTATTCTTCACACGTATCAAATGAGGTGCACCCTCATTTTCCAAGCGAAGGAGCAGAGCTCAGAGAGGTGAAGCCGCTGGCCCTTGGTCCGCAGTTAGTAGATGATGGAGCCAAATTGGAAACCAGGTTTGACTGACCCCAAATTCCAGGCATATTCTTTACCGTGACAGTAATCTGTCCCCTCCTGCCTAAGACAAGAGGCAGTACACATGCTACATAAATGATAAATAGGTCTACTCTCCCCAGACAGGCAAGATGGAAAAGCATGGAAATGCTCGGAATCTCCATTTTTTTAATAGATAAACCATTTACAGGTTTCAAAATCAAACAGTCTTCAGAGATAACGTGAAACATCTTTATTCCCCCTATGTCCCCAATCAGCTCTCTAAAAAGGCAACCACTTTGTCAGATTTTTAAAGCTATCCTTCAGAGTGACTTTATGCAAATCTAAGCACATATGAAGATATTTCTTTCCTCCCTGTTATTCAGCAGAGGTAATGCACTCCACACACCCCTTTTAACCATTTCATTCAGCCAAGGACTTGTCAGTCTTCCTTTCTTTGTGTGTGTGTGTGTGTGTGTGTGTGTGTGTGTTAATCCTCACTCAAGGATATTGTTCCCATTGATCTTTTAGAGAAAATAAAAGGAAGGGGGAGAAACGGGCAGAGAGAAAGATCAATGTGAGAGAGATACATCAATTGGTTGCCTCTCGCACACACCCAGACCAGGGCCTGGAAATAAGGTACTTGCCTTTGACCCTGAATCAAACCCATGACCCCTCAGTCTGCAGGCTGACACTCTAGCCATTGAGCCAAACCAGACAGGGGGAACTTACCAGTCTTTCCATACCCATCTTTGTTTATACTGCAGTATAGTATTGCTCAACATTCTGTTGTATTGATGCAATGTACTAGTAATTGGCTTAACCAGTTCCATATTGATAAACAATTGGGTTATTTCCAATCTTTAAGTCACTAACTTTAAACATATATCCTGGTATACATGTGCTTTTAGATCTCTGTATGGTAAATTCCCAATAGTGGTTTTCTTTTTTTTTTTTAATGAAAAGATGTGTTTGCAATTGAGACAAGTATTGGCAAGTTAACCCCCTCCGCCCCCATCGGCCATATAATAGTGGACACCAGCAATGGGTGAGGACCCCTGCTTCCCTGTCAGCCTTGACAAGAACGGGTACTGTCAAAGATTTGAGTTCAGACAGCCTGAGAAGTGGAAAAAGGTAACTCTCTGTAGCTTTAATTTTATCCTAGCCTGAGTAAGGTCGCACAGGCTACAATCAAGGTGCTGACTGAGGTTGTGGTCTCCTCTGAAATGCACCGGGGAAGGATCGGCTTTCCCTCTCACTCAGTGGTTGGCAAAATGCAGCTCCTGGTTGTTGCAGGACCGTGGCTTTCGTTTTTTTCAGGGAGCAGGAGGCAGCCCTCAGCTTCAACAGGTCATCTATATTTCCCTGCCACGTGGGGGTCCCCTGCAGGTCCTCTTTGCTTCTTCAAAGCCAGCAAGGGAGAGAGAGAGAGACCCCAGCAACACGGGAGCTGCAATCTTGTGTGTGGTAATAGGATCACATAGATGTCATCTCACCCACCCTGTCACCTTGTGGCCATATCCTGTTGGTTAGAAGCAAGTCACAGATCCTGCCGACACTCAGGGAAGGAGAGTCATAAGGGTGTGAACACCAGGAGAAAGGGATTATGGGGGGAGCACCTTAAAAGTGTGTCTGCCACACGCTGAGAGAAGACCTTATCGACAGTTTGAACAGACAAACAAGGCAAGTCTGCTTGTAAATATGCTAGCTTGCTTAGTCTGGTGGATTGAGACATCCACTTTCCCATCAGGCTCCTTAGCTGAAATCAGCCTAAGAATTCCACTGTCCGTCAATAATGACCCACCGTCACCAGATGCCTCACTGTCTGCCTCACCGTCTGCCTCACCACAAGCCTGGCGCCCTCTTCCACTTCGCCTGCTCCTGTCAACGTCTCGGTGCCCGCACGGGCAGGGGGTGGGGGCAGAAACGGGGTTTGTGCAGAGACATGGGGGAGACAGAGGCTTCTTTCCTGAGCGCGTTCACAGGGAGCGTGTTGCTGTGTGTCTGTGTGTGGTGCGGAGCTCCAAGGCCTGGTAATGGAGATGATGGGTCCCCCTTGAAGGGAAGTAACAGTTGGAATAAGAAGAGAAGCCAACTTGTCACTTAAAGCAACTGCGGATCGTGTGGCACCCAACAGCCTGGAGCCGGGGATTGATTGCAAATAAGACGGCTTTTCCCTGGGACCCTCTCAGGTGTTATTATAAATAAGTACCAATTGCTCGAGCATCTGCATTGCTGCAGAGAGCCCATCACACCTGGGCTTTCAGCATACAGTCAATATCCCAGGGAGCCCCGTGTCCCGTGTGACATGGTTCCATAAATATAACAAGGCTGCCTGGAGAACAGAAAATGAGCACGGAGCTGGGCTGGTGCCGGGGCTGCATCTCCATGCCGGTGGGCTGTTTGGAACAAAAGCGGCGGGTGGCGTTTTTAATTGCTCGCTGGTAGTGAAGCCCCAGAGTCCCCACCGCCGGATTCCTGGGAGTATTTGCTGAAAAATCAGAGCCGGTTTTGAAGACAGAAATAACTCTGTTGGATTCTACAAATCTCTCCTTGCCCTTGCCCTGACTGCTCCAAATCTGTCATCCTCCGGCTTTCAAATATGTTCTGTTCACCAAGGAATATGGAACAGCTGTTTTCTATTTATTTCCTCATGCCTTGCTTCGGTACAGGGCTGAATCGGATCTACCTGTGAAAAATACCTTTTTCATTTGCCGAGCCTATCCGCTCGGTTTCTAGCTTGCTCTCCACCTCCTCGCCGCTTTTCCCTGTCTCCTCTCTCTAGTCCTGCTTGCAGAATGCAGAAAGGCGCTGGGCCGGCTCTCCGGTGTGACACGCGCGCCCTCTGCTGTCCCGCGTGTGAACCACACCACATTCCGGCAGCCTCGGGCTGGACAGAGCTGATGGCCAGAAAACATACGGGCAGATCTCCCTTCTCTGGGCAAACACTGCAAGTATTGTTAAAATGAATAATTTATTTAACCACAATTGTTTATCGACTGCCCTTTCATTATTTACTTTTCAGTTATTAAATACACTCGAGCGGAGAGCCCTTAGCCGACTGGCAACTTCTTTCTGAGCCAGTTGGTGCTCCCAGCCCCCTCGCTTCTCTCCACACAAGACACTTTCGATCTCTTTTGTCAGGTCAGGGTCAAACTACAGTTGTTCTGTGATGACTTTATCAATTCTCAGTTGATAGACTCTAAATGAAAACCGCCTGCTGCTGCCTCGTGGCTGCTTAAGGGGGAGAGTTATTAGTGTAATGTTCCGTCAGTCTGCCAGGGTCCGTGACAGACGCAGGAGTCCAGTGAAATAGTAGAAAGGCTGTCCTTAATGCCTTTTCATAGCCTCCCTTCCTTACATCAAGGAGCAGATGACACCCATCCCAGCGTGCCCTTCCAAACCCAAACAGGCAAGGGAGGAAGTGTCCCCCACCTCATTCAGAAGGTAAAAAGCCAGACCTGCAGCCAAGTATGCTAATTACTGCCCTTCACCTTAAGGAGGAGGAGCAAAGTCAAAAGCATTGGGCCGGGTGGGAGGGGCCCTTTTCCTGAGGAGAGAGATATCTGGCTCCAAGTTTGAAAGGAAGCATTAGTCTGCATCCACTCTGTGTTTAAAGGGCAAACATTCCCACCAACCAGAATCTCAGGAACACATGCTGTAACCCCTAAATAAATGGATGGATAAATAAATAAGGTTCCAGGCCAGGAAGAAGCTGAAACTCCCCAAAATTAATGGGAGATCTTATTCTAAAACCCAACATTTGATTGAGACACAAGCACAAGAAAGCTTTCACAGAGAGAAATCAAGATGGCAGCATAGGTGAACATCTAAACTGCTGCCTCGCACAAAAATTTCAAAACTACAGCTAAAAGACAGGATGGACATCATCCAGACCCACAGAAAAGCTGGCTGAGTGGAATTCTACAATTAGAAGGAAAGAGAGGAGCTCACAGAGACTCAGAGGACCTGCAAAAAGCTGAGGTACAGAGACACCCGTGAGGAGAGGACAGGTGGCAGGGTGACTGGTTGGTTTCCTCTAGCAGGGGAGTCAGAAACTCTCAACTGCACTGACCCCAGTTCCAACTGCACCAACCCCAGTTCCAGGTGAGACTCATATGGGGGGAGGTTGGAATGTCGTGAAAAAGGAGGAGTGCACAAAAAATTAGGGGAACCTCGAAAGACAGAGGTCTGGAGGCATGAGCGAGAGTGCGCAGACAAAGAGCTGACTGCTGATTGTGCCGCTGGCTTTCTCTAGTCTAGCAGGAGGAAGACAGAACCTCCCAACTGTGCTGAAATCCACTTCCGACTGCACTGAACCTCAGTTTCAGGCAAGACTCTGGGGACCCAGACTCATAAAGGTCCCTGGAATGCACAGAAACTCAGGGGAGCCAGAAAGGCAGAGGTCTGAAGGCATGCAAGCATAAGTGCTCAGAGGGCTGCAGCGATTACCAAGGGACACTGAGACCCAGGGGCCTCGTAGGATAGGGATGATGGGAATCCAAAGCTGTCTGCTCAGCCCTGAGACTCCGCCCCATCCAAGCTGAACACAGAGGCTTTTGCAATTGTGCAAAGCTTGTATCATAAGGCTAACTCCAGCACAGAAGTTCTCCTGGCATAGACACAACTGATCCTCACAACTTAGAGGTCAATTCTCTCCAGTGATGCCAACAATGATCAAGAATTAACTACAACAAGGCTATTCACACAGTCCACAAAGGGGTGCACCAAGTCACCTCAGGTAATTGGAGAGACAGAGCTACTGGGTCCTATAGGACACTTAGCACAAAAAGCTACTCTACCAACTCAGGGAAGCAGCAAAAATGTGGAGACAAAGGAACAAATCACAAACAAAAGAAATGGAGGAAAACAAATGACTGGATATAGGATTCAAAACCACAGTTATATGGTTTTTCAAGAATTTCCTAGAAAAGATGGATAAATTTAGCGATACCCAAGAGGAGATGAAAAAGGACCAACTAGAGATGAAAAAGAACCAACTAGAAATTAAACATACACTGACTGAAATAAAAACTATTATACAGAGACCTAACCGAAGACTAGAGGATTGCAAGAATCAAGTCAAAGATGTGCAATACAAAGAAGCAGAAAACACTCAACTGGAAAAGAAAAAAGAATCCGAAATTGGAAGATAGTGTAAGGAGCCTCTGAGACAATTTCAAGTGTACCAACATCAGAATTATGGAGGTGCCAGAAGAAGGGAGAAAGCAAGATACTGAAAACCTATTTGAAGAAATAATGACTGAAAACTTCCCCCACCTGGTGAAAGAAATAGACTTATAAGTTCAGGAAGTGCACAGAATCCCAAACAAAGGGAATCCAAAGAGGAACACACCAAAATACATCAAAATTAAAATGCCAAGAACAAAAAACAAAGAGAGAATATAAAAAGCAGCAAGAAAAAAAAAAACAGTTAATTACTTACAAGGAAGAACTCATTCGATTGTCAGCTGATTTCTCAACAGAAACTATGAAGGCCAGGTGGGAGTGGCAAGAAATATTCAGCGGAAACTGATTTGGCTCAGTGGATAGAGTGTTGGCCTGCAAACTGAAAAGTTCCAGGTTTGATTCCGATCAAGGGCATGTACCTTGGTTGTTAGCAAATCCCCAGTAGGGGGCATGCAGAAGGCAACTGATGGATGTTTCTCTATCATCAATGTTTCTAGCTCTCTATCCCTCTCCCTTCCTCTCTCTGAAAAATCAATAAAATATATTTTTTTAAAAAGAAATATTCAAAGTGATAAATAGCAAGAACCTACAACCAAGATTACTCTACTCAACAAAGCTATCATTCAGAATTAAAGGGCAGATAAAGAGCTTCACAGATAAGAAAAAACTAAAGGAGTTCATCAATACCAAACCAGTATTATATGAAATGTTGAAAGGTACTCTTTAAGAAGAAGAAGAAGAAAAAGGTAAAGAGAAAAATTAGGAACAACAAATACATAACTATCAACAAATGAATCTAAAAATCAAGTGAATTAAAAATCTGAGAAACAGAATAAACTGCTGAATATAATAGAATCAGGGACATAGAAGGGGAGTGGACTGATAATTCTCAGGGGGAGATAGTTCAGGGGATCTGCAGGGAGAGACTGGACAAAAAATCATACACCTAGGGATGAGGACAATGGTGGGGGATGGAGGTAAGGGAAGAGGGAGGAGTAGGAGTTGGGTGGAGGGGAGCTATGGGAGGTTGGCGGAAAGAGGAACAATTGTAATACTATGAACAATAAAGATTTATTAAATTTAATAAAAAAAAGCTTTCACACGTCTCTCTCTTTTCCCTCCACCCCCATCCTCCTGAAATAAGACAATAATTTCATTTTCATACAACTCATTAGAGATTTATGTTTCAATGCAATTACCATATGTTAACCCTCCACACAAAAATACATCTTAACAGTAAATAAAATTAGAAATTTCATCAAATTATACCTTTCTTGCCTAACAGGTTTGGCTCAGTGGATAGAGTATTGGCCTGCACACTGAAGGGTTCTAGGTTCGATTCTGGTCAAGGGCATGTACCTTGGTTGTGGGCACATCCCAGTAAGGGGTGTGCAACAGGCAGCTGATCAATGTTTCTTTCCCATCAGTGTTTCTGACTCTCTGTCCTTCTCCCTTCCACTTTGTAAAAAAAATCAAATATAATTTTTAAAAATTATACCTTTCTTCCAACTCAATATGACTCTCAAAAAAGACTCACACCTTGATATCTTCCCTCCCAACACAAATATTTGCAGGCTCTGCATCCTGAAAAGGGGGTGAGGGGAGGATGGCAGAGGATAGTGGGAG
This sequence comes from Lasiurus borealis, assembly GCA_004026805.1. NCBI lineage: Eukaryota > Metazoa > Chordata > Mammalia > Chiroptera > Vespertilionidae > Lasiurus > Lasiurus borealis. The sequence continues at coordinate 40,181 of PVJN01014140.1, forward strand.
AGGGGTGGAGAGAGACCCACCAACAGGTCTGCATAAACCAAAGCACTGGGATAGTCAGTCGGTAGAGTACAGTCCATCTTTTTTTTTCATTTTTAATAAATCCTTATTGTTCAAATTATTGCAATTGTTCTTCTTTTATCCCCCCATAGCTCCCCTCTACCTGGTTCCCACTCCACTCTCTACCCTTACCCCACCCCCACTGTCCTCATCCATAGGTGTACAATTTTTGTCCAGTCTCTTCCTGCATCCCTCACACCCCTTCCCCCCCAAGAATTGTCAATCCACTCTCTTTCTATGCCCCTGATTCTATTATATTCATCAATTTATTCTGTTCATCAGATTTTTCATTCATTGATTTTTAGATTCACTTGTTGAAAACTATGTATTTGTTGTTTATAATTTGTCTTTATCTTTTTCTTTTTCTTTTTCTTCTTCTTCTTAAAGAATACCTTTCAGCATTTCATATAATACTGGTTTGGCAGTCATGAACTCCTTTAGCTTTTTTTAATCTGTGAAGCTCTTTATCTGACCTTCAATTCTGAATGATAATTTTGCAGGGTAGAGTAATCTTGGTTGTAGGTTCTAGCTATTCATCACTTTGAATATTTCTTGCCACTCCCATCTGGCCTGCATAGTTTCTGTTGAAAAATCAGCTGACATTTGTATGGATGCTCCTTTATAGGTAACTAACTGTTTTTCTCTTGCTGCTTTTAATATTCTCTCTTTGTTTTTTGCCCTTGGCATTTTAATTATGATGTGTCTTGGTGTGTACCTCTTTGGATTCCTTTTGTTTGGGGTTCTGTGTGCTTCTTGGACTTGTAAGTCTATTTCTTTCACCAGGTGGGGGAAATTTTCAGTCATTATTTTTTCAAATAGGTTTTCAGTATCTTGCTCTCTCTTCTTCTAGTACCCTCATAATTCTGATGTTGGTACGCTTGAAGTTGTTCCAGAGGATCCTTACACTATCTTCCAATTTTTGAATTTCTTTTTCTTTTTGCTTTTCTGGTTGGGTGTTCTTTTTCTTCTTTGTATTTTAAATCTTTGACTTGATTCTTGCGATCCTCTAGTCTGCTGTTGGATCTTTGTATGTTAATTTTTATTTCAGTCAGTGTATGCTTAATTTCTAGTTGGTCCTTTTTCATCTCCTCTTGGGTCTCACTAAATTTATGAACCTTTTCTAGGAAATTTTTGAAAAACCTTATAACCATGGTTTTGAACTCTATATCCAGTTGTTTGCTTTCCTCCATTTCTTTTATTTGTGACCTGTTTCTTTGTCTCCACATTTTGGCTGCTTCCCTGAGTTGATAGAGTGGCTTTGTGAGCTAAGTGTCCTACAGGGCCATGTGGCTCAGCCTTCCCAGTTACCTGAGGTGGACACTCTTGGTATACCCCTTTGTGGGCTGTGTGCACAGTCTTGTTGTAGTTAAGTCTTGATTGTTGTTGGTATCACTGGGAGGAATTTACCTCCAGGCCAGTTGGCTGTGAGGATCAATTATGTCTACTCTGGGAGAACTTCTGTGCTGGAGACACCCTTATGAGACAAGAATTGCTTCAGTGGGGCTTTGGTGTTCACTGAGTCTGCCCCCTGAGTGTGTCCCTTATAGATATGAGAAGTTATAATCTGGATGGTCCCACTCTGACCCCTCTTGGCTCTTGTATCTCCAAGGAGGTGCTAATTTAGCTTCTGCCTAAGGCTACCCAGCAGGAGCTATGGAGAGAGATTTCTCTTCTTTGTTTGGGTTTTGGATGTGCCCAGATGAGGCCCCACTGTGAAGCAATGCAAGCTTCTGTGGGGCCTTGGGCCTTCTTATGTTCTGGGTCTCACTGAATCAGCTGCAGTTTGTTAGGTAAGTTTAGAATTCAAAGGACCAGGCCATTGATATGCAAAAGCCTCTGCTCAGCTTGGATGGGGCAGAGTCTCAGGGCAGAGCAAACAGCTATGGCTTCATGGGGCAGAATCTCAGGGTGGAGCACACAGCAATGGCTTCCCGTCTTATTCTGCCCTAAGAGGCCCCTGTGTCTCAGTGTCCTTCGATAATTGCTGCAAGCACCTCTGAGAGAAAGCCGCTCTCGAGTTTCGCCCACTGCCAGACATTCCATTTTCTCCCCATATGAGTCTGGGTCCCCAAAGTCTCGCCTGGAGTTGGAGTTCAGAGCTGTCAGGAGCTTTTGTCTCCCTCCCGATTAAAAAAGCCAGCCACGTACTCAGTTGCCAGCCATTTCCATGCGCCTCTGTTCCTCTCCCTTCCGCAGCTCCTGTGAGTCTCAGTGTGCTTTTCTCTTTCCTTCTAGTTGTGGAATTCCCACTCAGCCAGCCTTCCTGTGGTTCTGGATTATGTCCCTTTTGTCCTTTAGTTGTAGTTTGGAAACTGTTGTGGGAGGCAGCAGTTTAGGTGTTTACCTATGCCACCATCTTGGTTTCTCTCTCTGGAGTACAGTCTACCTTAATGGTTAAGAGTAATAAACTTGAAGTGAATCTGACCTTCTACCTGGGTTCTGATGGTGGCTCTGCCAGATAATCTGCTGTGTGGCTTGAACGTGTCTCATAAACTCACTAAATTTGTTTCCTTGTTTGTAAAATGAGATCGATGCTTCTTTCCTTGTGAAATTAAATGTGAGTTCATACATGTCATGTATGTAAGGTACTTAGCACACTTAGGGGTCAATAAGCACGCAGTATGTGCAGGGAACCCTCAGATTTCTATTTTCAGTCCCTTCTTTCCACTCCAACACCATAGTCAAGAAGATGATTGTCCAATTTTTAAGCTTCCTAAAGCCTGTCTGCCTTCACTTATTTATCCAGCAAATATGTTTTGGATCTTTGTATGTTCCAGGTACAATGCTAGGTTCTAGCTACTTAAGTATGAAAGAGTCCTCACTCTGTAGGAAGAGAGCATACAAATTAATCATCGATTTAGCAAAATTTAGTCTATTTGTCTCTGTTATTAGATGGTGGCTTAGATGAAATCCACTTTGGGGAGGGTGTTTAAAGTAAGAAGGAACAACAATTCTTTTTCTTTGCATACAAAGCAATATAGTACCATCTCACTCAGAGAAACAGTATGCTAAAAGTTTATATTCATAAATCTATGTATGTTGAATATTGGCATAACTTTACAGATGGTAAAGAAGGCTCAAAATGTTCAGGAATTTTCTTTTGCAATTGTCCATTTTAAATATATTTGGAAGGTGTGTCAGAGAGAGAAAGGGAAAGGAAGAGAGATAGAAACATCAGTGATGAGAGAGTCATTGATTGGCTGCCTCCTGCACGTCCCCTAATGGGGATGGAGCCTGCAACCTGGTCATGTGCCCTGACAAGGAATCAAATCGTGACCTTTTTGTTGTCCTTATTGTTTACAATCCAGATTGATACTCAACCACTGAGCCATACCATCCAGGCTGCAATTGTCCATTTTAACTTTCCTGTTTATTTTTTTCTAGTGTGCATGCACATAAGAAATCATACTAGGTAAAGAAATGTCATCTTGAAGATAAATTTTAGATCCTTATCAGCAAAAACTATGAAAATTTGAGAATTTTGAGAGTCTAAAATTGCAATCTTTCTCTCTACTGTGTGCCCAATTCCTAGTCCAAAATCTGGCACAGAATAGGGGGTCTATAAGTATATTTTGTCAGAAAGAAAACAACATGAGAGTTGACCAAGACAGATAGGCTCTTTTGGGCAGAATCCCCTCATAGCCAGACGGGGACCTATCTAGGAAAGGCAAGAGAGCCAGGTACCCAGCACCCAGAGGAGGACAGCACCCTCTCAAAAGCTGAACCTATGGGAGGAACCCCAGATACATCTGGAGGTTCCTGAGAAGACCTGCCAACTCATGCCACTAGGAGGAAATGCAAGTTGAATTTCCAATAAGCCCCAAATTGATTATTCTGAGTTTAAAATTTGTTCAAGATCCGAAGTTCATCTTGGTCACCAAGCCCTGAGGTCTGAAGGATAGGGTGTTTCAATGACAAGGTCAGGGACCAATTCTGACCTTATCATGCTCAATCCAGAACATTTAAAAACAGCAACAGAGCCTAACCTAGTACAATTTTAAAGGGTGCAGACAAGAGAAATCAGCAATGAATCTCTAGCCCCTGTGATTCACTCAGATTACGTCCATTTGCTTCTGTCTACAGTGAGCAAGTGTGTTCTTTCTACACGACTAAGGCAGGCTCTTGGATTTGTGCTTACTGGTTATTTTTATCCAATTGCTACCCACAGCGGGATCTCCCACCGATATTAATTTCTATGTGTTCTAGCTAATAGGATGAAAAATGTGGTATATAAAGAAGCTTTATTATTAAGTTGGAAATTATTATAACTCTGAATCAACTATTATAATTTTAGAAAATCACTACATTTGAAATATTAATTTTTAGTCTTTGCATTAAACTTTGTTTAACAATGAATAATTACTCTCGTAATGCCAGGAAATAAAGCAGTTATACACACACACAAAACACACACACACACACACACACACAGTGGTAACCGTATTGATTGAGCTACTAGAATGTGCCAGGTAGTGGGAAGCAGCAAAGAGAGTCAGTCACCCAATTTGAGGGGAGGAGGGGAAGGAGGGAGGAGAGTCAGGCTGCCTGGAAGACTCATGAGCCTTGCAGCTCCCCTCCCCCCCCAGCCCCTCCACCTCCCCCACTCCGTCTCCTTTCCATTGGTAGCTGCATGTATGACCATATTGAAGTCAATGAATAAATCTGGATACTAAATATGCTCAAAGCCAAGGAAGGGAGCTTGTAATTCAGATCTTCCAATCACCTTGAAGACCACTCTGTTGCCACATTGAAACCAACTGAATGATGAAATAATTTTCAAAACATTTTCAAATTTTCAAAGCAAAACGAGAAAAACGGAGGAAGAGAAGGAGAGGAAGAAGGAGATTGAACAAGTCTCGCGCAGCAAGGAGCTGGAAATGTTCCTTTAGTTTAGACAGAGAAACGCTCTTCCCATGAGTGTATCTGTCCACCTGCTCAGAACTCAGAGTGTGCCATCGGGAACCCCAGTACTCTGTCTTCCTACCAGAGAAACGGAGGCCACGTCCTCTGTAAGTGCTCTGAGCTTCCTGAGCAATGCTGCTGAGTGCAAGCAGGGGTTGTTATGGCCCCTGCCTCCTCCCTGGGCCATAAGGCGCGCTCAGGAGAACCATGAAGTTGGGAGCAAGAGGAAGCCCAGGAAAACGGCGGCCAAAGGTTGGTAACAAGATCTACAAACGACACCCATGTCATCTGTTCAAAAATGTGCTTCCCCCAAGCAGCAGCCAAAGAATTTTTGATGAGTTTGGAGAGAGCCAAGTAATGCAATTGTCTGACAATAGCCTGAGCATTCTTCCTCACCCTCTGCAGGGATCTATTAAAGGCGCAGGAAATGGGAAGAGAAGCTCAGTGTGTGATGAATGTCAGTTACTATTACTTTTTATGAAGCTCTTCGGGAAAGGCCCTGGGCAGAGCCTGGGCTGTAACAAGGTAAGTCCATAAATAAACAACCGCCTGCATCCCCGGGTTCTTTGCCTCGCCCTTTGTGTGAACTTGGTGAAACTTGGTGAGGTGACCAGAGAGATTTGAGACGGAGTGTAATATGAACTTGTCGCTGTGCCAATATGCTGAACAAAACAAAAAAGATTTGTGGCTTCTCTCTGGGAGAGCGGATGGATCAGGGTATTAGATTCTTCGCTGGTTAGTAGGGGGAAAAAAATACTCCCATCTCCCCCGCGTCCATGTTTGCTTCTTAGTACTTTCATGGGTAGTTTCACGCTCCTTTGGAAAGTTCAGGACCTTCTGCAGGCAAGTGATGGGAACAGGAGAAGCCTCAGGCAGCCTGGCTGATAATAAGACATGTAGATCTGTGTCGCCAGGAGAGAACGTTTGATAACGAAACACAGACTTTCAAGAGAGTAGTAGCCGTGCCTTCTGCTTGCTGGTGTCTTTTTTCTGGATGTTTCAAGCATTTTACTAACTCACAGGGAGGGTCCCTCACCACGCAGTTGCAGGCGGGAGAGACTGGAGACGGCCTTTCTGCAAGGGTTTTCAGGAAGGAAGGCTGATGAGGAAGGAGATGTTTCCGATGCTTCCACTCCTCCTCCTTCTCAGGGCATCTCTGTGTGGGAGCACTCTCAGATGCTGCCTACGCCCTTCATGTCCTTTTCAGATGTGGCTGAAACAGCCACAGCGCGCTGTTAACCGTCCCAGCCTCCCAGCCAGCAGCAAGTGTGTGTGGGCAAGAGCTGGGTCGTGGAGGGGCCATGTGTTTGAGGAGATGAGAGACTGTGCCATGGGTTCATTATTAAGGTCTCAGGTCCTTTGTACCACCAGCTGCCGGGTCCAAGTCCCTTTCTTCTCCCTGCTGCCCGGATGCCTAACCTGTAGCCCAGGCCCAGCCACCAGCAGGAATTCGTGTGAGTCCCCTACAGGCCCCTTCATGGCTCCAACCAGTGACACACACCCCCACCTTCCCCACCCCCGTTCAAAAGGACCTCACTTTTGATTCCATCCTCCATGATTGCCATCTTCACATTCCTAATAATCTGACCTTTGAACTTGTGTTTACAAGTAGAGCCCAATGGGACAATGGAGCATGAACAGAGGGCGCGTGTGTGCCCATGGGTCACACCAGTCCTCCTCTCCGGCTCACAGATACCACCGGGCATGCCCCCGTGCATAGGATGCCAGTGTTCCCGTGATGGACGGGGAGCCAGACTGACTCAGTGGTACATTCGAGACTGAGGAAGTATGGCCCTGGCAGCCTGACCCCGAAGAGGCCATGCCTTCAAATCAGCTTGGCCAGAAAGAACCTAACAGTGTTATAACCACCAAGGAAATCTATCATATCATTTCCTACTGGTGTGACAACTCTGGATTAGGCAACGCCACTGAAAAGTGATGACTTAGAAGGAAAGGGATAGATAGGTCAACCCATCATTCTCTCCCCTTTCTCTCTTCATTCAGTGAGCAGAAGAGAGAGTGTTAATAGAATGTGTCATATCCAGTCAGATTTTTTACTTGAAAAAGAAAAGCTGATTTGAGTTCCCAATTACATCATATTTTGCATGTTTTCTTAAGGGCACCAAAGAATGTAAAGGCAGTTGACAAACAGATTGAAAAATATTCACAATGTACATGACAGAAAAAAAAATAACAAATTTGCTGGAGATTTTAGGAACTCTTATAAAACACCAGAAAAATATATGCATCCTAATAAAAAAAAATGGGATTAGGACACAAATAAGCACATCACAAAAGAACTTCCTTTTATGTAGATCAGGAAAAAATAAAAAGCTATTTCCATTTTTAATTCTTTTAACATGAGCTAGGAGAAAAAGAAGAGTAAGAAAGTTTCACAAAATGAATAAAAAGGAATTTTTTCCTGGTTCCCAAAAGTACGCCTAAAGTCAGCACAAATAAAGATTATAACCTAGAACCTAAATATTTTCTGACTTGCATAGTTTTGCCCCAGTTTTGCCAACTTTACAGAGAACAGTATGTCAAAGCCTTCCAAATGCAACTTCACCCTAATCTAACTAAGCAGCAATGCATTTTCAAAGGTAACCAGGTACCAACTGGTATTTTTTCTAAACCTATTCTTAACTTTTTCATTTATCTCTGAAGCACTATCTTTAATGTTTGAAAAAAAAAATTTAAGGCACTGACCTGACCCAATAATAGCGCTGCTTTAATGTGCAGGTATAGTTCCCAGGTTCATCCTGATGGCAGTTATTATTCCAGAACCTTGCTAAGTCTCACTTCCTTTTCAGTCTCCCAATAATTCTCACCAGGAAAAATGGCAGTTTTATCCTTCCTTCCACAGAGATTTAGAGTCGAGGGCTACAGTGAATTCGCACCTG
>PVJN01014141.1:0-47272 GCA_004026805.1 Lasiurus borealis
ACAGGGTTCTGTCTCATCCTTACAGTTTTTCTGGGGCCACGTTAGGGATCTCCAGGGAAATCTCTGGCTCATAGCCTGTCTCTGTTTTTTATTGATCCTGCCAGACACAACATGATACCGAATCCCTCCATTTCTTGTAGCCCATGAAACAGACTTTTCCATGGCCCTGACCCTTTCCTCGTGTCTGTGTGATCCAGGGGGTGAGGTCCCCTGTGTTCCCTAGGCTTACCCTCGCCTCATCTCAGATATTACACCCACTCTGGAGCACTCAAGAATTTTTCACAAAGGATTTTCCTTTCACTCCATTGTCTCTCTGCCTGTCCTTGGAATAGATCCACCATGTCACATCCTACTCCCACCACTATTCGTCCTCAGTGATTCTCAGGGAGCGAATGAAACTCTGAGTGTGACCCCCTGGAGGACACCAACAGCTTTCTCAATATCTCCATGTCCATCTTTGCCTGGAGATGTCAATGCAGACTGTGTAGATATAAGAGACACTCGGGCTCTTTAGATTTTCCCCCAAGTTTGGCTCCAGCATTCCACCGTACTCACCAAGCTCTCTGCTTCATCTCCCCAGAAGTCTTGTTAAAGGGCCCTGAGGGACACAGGTCCCAGGAAGTCCGTGGATTCAGGTAATCCAGGGAGTGAGGCCCCATGCATGCACTAGACTTGCCCTTGCCTCATCTCAGATACTCATGACTACTGGGAGCCCTCCAGGATTTTTCATGAAAGACTTTTCTTTCACTCCATTGTATCTCTGCCTATAATTGGCAGAAATAGAAAATGCCCTGCCCCTACCACCAGCCACCCTCAGCAGTTCTCCAGGAACAGAACGATACTCTGATTGTGACTCCTGGGAGACAAGGGTAGCTTATCAATCTCTCTATGTCTCTGTCTTTGCCTGGAATGGGAATCCAGACAGTGCAATGGTAAGAGACACAGGCTTCTTAGAATTCCCTCCAAATTTGTCTACACCTCCTATGATGCTCACCTTGATTCCTGCTCAATCTTCCTAGCAGTCATGTAAGAACGATATGGGTTCTGTGGATCCTGGGGAGCCAATGGTTTCTGGTTCTCCTTCATCTTATTGGATCTTCGAGGCTGAGGGGGTTCAGCCCCATCCCAAAGCTTCATGGGACACCTGAGGCTGGTTCTCGTGTGCCCAAATCTCCAACAGTCCTTGCATTTTAACTAGGGAAGAACAGGTCTGTCAGTCAACACCAAATACAGGCACATTACAAAGGGAAACAAGAGGACAGAAATATTTATGGAGGTTATAGAGAGTGACATAATCATAAGGTCCATGAGCTGCCAGTTTTTGAGGATAGAATATTCCAAAGCCCATATCAGTCGGGGTGCAATGAAGGAGAAAGAAAACTAGAGGTTTAAGCATGACTCCATAGACAGAAATGAAAAGATTTTGGCACAGAACAGGCTGTATAGGACACTAACTAGCAAGTGAGATCATTTCTCTGACTCCTAAAGGACCAGTCTGCCTGGTGGTCCTAGAGCAGGGAACCATCGGATGGGAAAGGACATCCCACTTTTCACAAAGACCTTTCATCCCATTGTCTCTCTGCCTGTCCTTGGACTAGATCCACCATTCATGGACATAGAATAAGCCATGTCCAAACCCAGTCTCTGTGACCCATGCCACACTTCCCAGGTTCCCATAAGGGCCAAGCTCCTACTCACCCTGGGATTCTCCTCCTCTGGTGGGGGAGCCTTGTGTGCCCTCCATGGCTGCTTCCCTTTCTGGACTATGAAGCATCTGGAGGGCCCTTGCTGAGGTTCACCTGGTGAAATGGATGCACACGCACGCACAAGTGATTTAAAAGAGGAAACTGTGATTACATCACCCTTTTAACCTAGTAGGAGAGAGAAAGACAGTATTTCCTGAGACTTACACCATCAGAAATGCATTGACTACAATGGCACACATAATGGAAGAGCAAAGTGAAGTATGCTCCTCCCTGCAAAATTTGAAATTCCCATGGGACAGAAGAAGATGCAACTTCCTAATGCAAATTCATCCAGACAAAAATATTTCCTCCTCTACCAGCTTGGAAGCTTCGCAAATGAAGGCCTTGATTTTCTTTTCTTTTTAAAAATAATTCTATCCTCAGCATCCTATCTTTACCTAGTTTCTAATAAATGTGACATGAATATGTTAGAATTTAAGACAGAGTAAATCAATTATTTAGCTTTAAGTGCTAAATAATTAGTGCCCTTGTCTCACAGCTCTATCTACCAAGTTCCGTATGTGCTCACACAAATCACAATGCTGGGGTCCATTTCCTTAGAAATTTGCTCTTGGGACAACAAGGAGCATTGAGAACATGTAGTTTGTTCATTTCTCTGCTCAGATTTTCTATGAAATCAGAAGAATCCTTACCCCATTGACTAAAGCCACATCTCTTTCAAGTTTTCCTAGTGTACCATTTCTCTGAGGGACAATCTAAGGAGCCAATGAAAAGAAAACCCACCCATTTGGGGTTGCTTAGTGGGACCCATTAACCATGAGCTCACCAGTTCCGTTCCTGGTTAGGTTATTTGTCCAGATTTCACTCTTAATCCCCGGTTGCAGGTCTCTGCAAGGGGCAGCCAATCCATGTTTCTCTTTCATCAATGTTTCTTTCTCTATCCCTTTCCTTTCTTCTCTCTCAAACACAACTAAAAACTTATTTAAAAAAATAAAGAAAGGAAACCCATCTGAAATCAGTCTCTACTCGCCCCTTGTCAACAGATTCTCAGAGTAATCTGTACTGGAGCAGCTCCACTGGACAGCATGCAGCTCTGAAGGTGCTTGAAGAAAGGTCACTGAGAGAGCCTGCACTCCTGCTAGATTTATAGGCTGGCTCAGGTCACCTGACATGTGGGCAGTGACCATTAAATTAGCATAATCCCCTAGAAAGAAACAGGGCTTCAAGGTTAGCTCTGCTGTGGGTTCTTTAGGGTTTCCAGGCCTTTTCACTTTATATGGACCCACGTGCTCACTATTAGGAAGACATACCTTCTATAAGAAAAACAAACATTTGTGGTGTGCCTGCTGCTTCCTTCTGTACTTTGCCTAGTTTAATGTGGTGAGATGCATGTGAAACAAATGGTCTCATCATCCAAGTGTAGAGTTCTTTGGCATGAAGTCCATCCATGGTGTTTGCAACCAACGACATTTCCACCTCCAGAGCACTTCACACTTCCAGCTGAAGCTCTGATTCTATGAAAATTCTTTCTTCTTCCTAGCCTCACTGAAGACTGTCTGCCACCATCCTCCTCTGTCTCTCTTATGTCATGCTCTAGGGCAGTGGTCGGCAAACTCATTAGTCAGCAGAGCAAAATATCAACAGGACAACAATTGAAAATTCTTTGGAGAGCCAAATTTTTTCAACTGAAAATTCTTTTCATGCCACTTCTTCAAAATAGACTCACCCAGGCCGTGGTATTTTGTGGAAGAGCCACACTCAAGGGGCCAAAGAGCCGCATGTGGCTCGAAAACCGCAGTTTGCCGACCACGGTTGTAGGCAGACCATAGACTTAATTCCTCATCTTCCTCAGTTGTGGTTAACATTTACCCATCCTGCCTCTACAGTGAAATCACCTGAGAGATTTTTATGAAAAAAGTATATGTCCATTTCAACCACAGAATTACTCCTTTGCTGGGTCTCAGTGAGGCCTGTGGTTTGGACAGCTTATTGGGAAGAGCACAGTTCAGCACACTGGTGTTTAGGTTCAATAAGGGTATTTGTTGAAAGATAACATTTTCTCCTCTAGGAACAATGTGGAAAATCCTGTCATTTTGCTTGGGGTAATTGGATTTTCTTAATTATTTTAAAACCAGCTCCGGTAGTGGCTGATAGGATTAGGAACATTATTTTTATTGCAGGTTTATTTTCTGAGCTGCTCCTTGGGATGGGGGAGAAACAGCTAAGGCCCAATCTGAGGTTAGTGGTGGGTACAAAAATACTGATTTAACTAAGATAGAGAGTGTGCTAGGAGACTTCCCGTCCACCCCTCCACCGCCCCCATGAAGCTCAGTCAGAGCTTTTAGCACAAAAATCAAGAGCTTTCTGGGTCCCTGTGGGCAGCATTCTGTCTCCTGTCCTCATGTCGCAGAGACTTAGGCTGAGTGCATCAATACTTTTAGGTGAGATGCCTTTGATATGCCCCCATGACCTTGCCTGAGCAGGATCATGCCACTCAGCACGTGAGGCAGAGTTGTGTCAACACCAGGGCTTGGAAGAAGACACATGGCGTTGGAGGGAAGACAGAGGGAGGGAACTGAAATGCGTCCAAGAAGCCACCGGGGAAAGAGCTGTGTGAACCTGAGGTCTGGTTCTCTCCCCACAGCTGAAGGGTACATATTTGAATGTACGTGTTCAAAACTGAATCAGGAAAACTAGAACACCAACATTCAGATTCTTTAGCAACATATTGTATTGGTCAAATATCAGACAGCATTGCTATATCTAAAATACCACATTCAGTATATCCAAATCACTTTAGCCTCCTACATTTGATCAACAACTTTTATTTCCTCAGCCACTCAATTATTTGCTGAGTTGAGTGTTAGAGAATTTTTAAAAATAATTTTATAGATTTCAGAGAGGAAGGGAGAGGAAGAGAGATATAGAAACATCAATGATGAGAGAGAATCATTGATCAACTGCCTCCTACATGCCCACCCTGGGGAAGAGCAGCCAAATGGACATGTGCCCTTGACAAGAATTAAACCCCAAACTCTTCAGTCTGTAATCTAATGCTCTATCCAGTGAACAAAACCAGCTAGGGCTAGAGGATTCTTTGAAGAGTTTCCACACTCACACTCACACACACACGCACACACACAAACAGACTAGCACATATACTCATACTGTTTATAGGGAATATAACTAAGCTATTTCTGCTTTGGATTTAAGATTGCTATCTCCTTGGCTTGGAAATCTTAAGTTTGACCTAGAAATAAGTGATCAATGAATGCCTTGTCTTTCTGACACAGTGGTTTGTACAATATGAATGCTCACATTTACCAGGAGTGTTGCTTTATGTAGAAAAGGTTTCTTGTAATTTTACTCAGAATAACTTCACTAGGAGTGAATGATCTGTAAAGAAATGTTTGGATTTCCTCATGAGGGTACATGTTCCTATTTTCTGTTTCAGTGTTTTGTCCTCCCTGAGTTTAATGGGCACACAAAATCTGGAAATTGGCTGAATGTTTGTCAGTTATGACCACAGTCCTAGGGTTTCTCTCTTGTGAAATTGGTTCCATTTACTAATAACTATAAATGAAGCCTCACTCATTATCTTCTGAAGCATATGTGAAGCATCTTCAAAGTTCAGACCTGTTTCCAAAAACATCTAAGTTAGCATGTTTACAATGTGAGTTATCTGAAATCGGGACAATGATTAAAAGCTTGCACAAAGACGCCCTAGAGATTGTTCCACTCACATATTAAAGGTTTTCTAGGACAAGGAGTATGAAGATAAATGGGTCTCCCACTTTACTTGCTGAGTGTTTCTTTTATGTGTGAGTCTGCAGTATGTTTAAATGCTAAAGGTATGATTGATTCCTTCCATAATTATTAAATAAGTAATGCCATGTCATGACAGTCAGGTCAAACTATCTACTGGAGGATTTTATGATTTCCTCTCCTGTAATGATTTCCCTCATGTTTCCTTAGGGAAGAACAAAGACTGAAAGATTTCCCACATAACTGACTTGCACTTGTTGTTCTCCAGTATGAGTTCTCTGGTGTCTTATGAGATTAGCATGTTGACTGAAGGCATTCACAGTCATGACACTCATAAGGCTTCTCTCCAGTGTGCATTCGATTGTAGTTTCCCAGGTTAGACCTTTGCCAAATTCCTTTCTCACATAGATGGCACCCATAAGGCTTCTCTCCAGTGTGCATTTGATTGTAGATTCCAAGGTCAGATCTTTGCAAAATGCCTTTCCCACATAGAAGATATTCAAAAGGCTTCTCTCCAGTGTGAGTCATCTTGTGTCCTCTGAGGCTGAGGCATCACTAAAGGCTTTTCCACATTCACATATTTGCCTCTGGTGTGAATTTCATTGTGTCTCTAGGGCATACCTCTTCACTGGCTGACCTAAGGTTTATTTCTTATGTGAATTAACAAATGTTGAGACACAACAGATTTATGAGCAAATTCATCACTCAGATCAGCCTTTGGGATCCTTTTTTCACAACCAGTGGAGAACTCTTATTCTCATAGCATGGTGGGGGCAGACATGTCCACAAATCACACAAATCAGAGACTGCTTCTGGGGAGCAGGTGTGGAGGTCAGGTACTCAGTGTCCAGGGAGAGGCACTGACAGACCACAAGAGGACAAATTTGGAGGGTGAGGTTCTAAAGGCTGTTAGTGCCCCTTATGGAGGAGATGATCTTGACTGAGAAGAAAGGATGATACAGGGATCTACAGTGTTGCCCAACCTAATCCACCTCAAAGTATATCATATTCCCCCCTGCTCTCAGTACCATGCACTTTGTGGCACAGTTAGTTGTTTTTAAAATGCTCCAAAATGGACAGAAATGAAATCCAAACACAATGTGACCGAATTTGCAAAATTTTATTGATGCCAATCACAAACTATATTTAAAACAAATCTTGAATATGACATTTCATAAACCAAAGGTATAAAGTCATGGGGAGGGTCCCCGTCCTAATTTGCATTGAGATAACATAAGTAGAGAGAAAGTCTCATCTCAGGAAACAGGCACTGCTTCAAATCTACAGACTACACAGGTGCCCCTGCCACAGGTTCCTCAAAACACACAGGTGCACACCTGATACAGATTCATTACATAGCTTCCGATTTCCATTAGACTTTAAGGACAATTATTACAACTTAGCTTAGTTTTACATACAATGGATGAAAATTTCCAAAAATCTACTTCCCTTTCCAGTTCAATTAGCACAAACTTTAGTTTCTTAAAAGAATATTACTCTATGGATTATGTGGAAATGGCCTTCTATATCTTTACCCTTTTTCAATAATCCTAATAGTGGGGATTAGGTGTGAGGTGGGAGGTCAGTAGGGAGGAAAAGAGGAACATCGGTAATACTTTACAAAATAAAGATAATTTTTTAAAAGAAAGAGAAATATTGCCGAAACCGGTTTGGCTCAGTGGATAGAGCGTCGGCCTGCGGACTTAAAGGTCCCAGGTTCAATTCCAGTCAGGGGCATATACCTTGGTTTTGGGCACATCTCCAGTGGAGGGTGTGCAAGAGGCAGCTGATTCATGTCTCTCTCAAGTTTCTAATGTTCTATCCCTCTCCCGTCCTCTCTGTAAAAAAAATTAATAAAATGTGTTTTAAAAAAAGAAAAAGAGAAGAAAGATATCACTACACCTATGTAAATTAAAAGTGAAATAACTGGGGCTGTGTCCCCCAAGCATGATCAGAGTTCCCACCATCTGTCCACACAGCACAGAAGGTAAGCTCTGATTCCGCAGAAACATTCCCTCCAAGTGATCTCTCCTCTCCAGTTCCTCAGGCAGCTCCCGGTGGCCTGGGACTGAGGAACATGTCTTCCCTGACATGGAGTGTCTCACTGGCCATCACCTTCTTCAGAGGAAGAGGAAAGGTGAAAGGCCTCAAGGAGGACACTCAAGGGGAAACAGGGACAGCGTGCCTCTGACTTCTCAGTGGTGGGAGGGACCTGAGCAGGAGTGCTGGGCTTCTCAATGGCAGAGTGGGAAGGAGGTGTCATGCACCTGGAGCTCCGCTGACCTTTGTCTAATGTCATGAAGACCTTTTTGAAGGGCTGGCCTGGAACCTCAGAAATTGGTGGGAACTGGGGTATATGGCAGGGCTGGAGAGGCTTGATGGGAGGGCCCTGGTTCAGAGGCTGGGAGTCTGGTCTCTGGGTGCTCTTCAGGCAGGGGCTTAATCTGGGTTTCTTTTGGGGCTTCTGGCAGGTCTGGCTGAAGATCTGAGAATCTCTCTTTCCAGGCACCTTGATTATGAGATCAGAGTCCTGGTCCACACTGTGTGAAGCAGCATATTGGATACTGTGTGAGTTCCCCTCAGGGAATATGGCTTGTGGCTGGTGAATGAGGGTTTGGTACAGGCCCTGGGTGCTGAAGGTAGCATGTGGTCTCTTGTCCTTCTCATGGACACTGTGGGTGGGATCCTGGACGCAGTGTTTGCTTTCTGAGTGAGGGGAGTCTGTGACTGGCCCTTCCTGTCCATTCTTTGGTCCAGGAGGCAAGCAGGCGCTTCTCTCAATACCTTTGATGGGAGGTGCTGTGGATGTCCTGACACGTTTGCTTTTTGGTGACCAAGGGGTGAAATCAAGGTCTCTCACATATTTACTCTTGGTGTTGTGATCAGGTCTCGGCTTGTGTGGATCCTATAAGAGACAGAATACACACGTTACACATTGGAATTTTCTCACCATCAAGTGGAAAATACAATTAAACCAACAAGGAAAAAAAGATCTTGAGACAAGATATGAACAGCAAGAAATAAGCCAACAATGAAGCTAAGGAAGATGAGGCCCTTGAGCTCAGTCAGAAAGAAGATATAATGTCCCCGTGATACCTGTTCTAACATCAGATAGGAAAACAGGAAGTTCTGCCAGCTGTCTCCTGTTAGTGAAGTGGAAATAAGCTTTTCCTAGCCTCTTCCAGGGAATGGACACCTTTTGGTGTTCTGAAGGCAGGTTGGGGACTAATTAGATTGGGTGGTCAGTTTGGAAGAAGGAGTTCTGATTTCACAATGCCTGGTTTCCCCCAAGTTATGGTGCCTGGTGGAAACATCTAATGAGACACATCCACACCCTCATCAGCTTATAGGGTGGGTCAAAGGAGGATTACAGTTATAGGGCCAGGATATAAAGAGCATATTGCTCTATTATGATTTATTACTTTACCATTTTCCAAAGGAATATTGTAACCTCACTTTTGGCTCATCCTGTCTTGTTGGGACACATGCAAATGTAGGCAAAATAAAGACACCAAGAAAAATGAATTGGGAAATTACACTAGAGAAAACATGTTTGTTCCCCTAGAATTTTCACCAGTCCCTCATAGAGAAGACAAGGAGGGAAGTAGGGTGACCCTGATGCAATTCAAAGCCCAGCACCTGGGGACACTCACCTTCACAGAGCCACAGGGTTCTGTCTCTTCCTTGCAGTTTTGCTGGGGCCTGCCTGTGTGTCTCCAGGAAAGTCTCCCGCAAGGAGCCCGTCTCTGTTCTCCGTGCCTGCAAGACAGAATGTGATACAAGAGACACTCTATTTCTTCTCTGCAATGAAGGCTATCCTTTTCCTGGCCCACACCCCTTCCCACTTCTTGTGATCCAGGGAGTGATGCCCAGTGCACTACCTAGACTGGCCATTGCCTCATCTCAGATCCCCTCCCCAAATGCGTTTTTCATGAAGGACTTTCCTTTATTCCATTTCTTGTCTGCCTCACATCTTTATAGTTTAAAGATGTTCGCAGCACCAACCCTACCAACATTCACCCTCACTGAGTGCCAGGAATTGTATGAAACGCGGAGTATGATTGGTGAAGACATGGGGACCTTGTGCTTTGTGGCTCTGACTTTGAATAGAGATGGCAAAGCATACATGTAGACAGAAGGACACAGACTTCCTAGATTCTGCCTCTATGTTTTCTCCAGTCTCCCTCAATGCTCACCTTGCTCTCTGCTCAGTCTCCTTAGAACCCGTGTTCAAGCATCCTTGGTTCCACTGGACCCGGGGATTGGATTGTTTCAGGTTCTCCTTTTCCTTATTGGAGCGCACAGCCTGAGTGGCTTGGGCCCTATTTGAGTGCTTCAGTGGACACCTGTGGCTCTTTGCCTTGTGCCCAAATGCCCTGCAGTTCCAGCATATCACCTGGGGGGAGAGAAGGAGGTCAGTGAGTCCTCCCAAAGCAGGGACACATTTGAAAGGAAAGAGCGGGACAGATTTATGGAGGTGGAATATCGGTTGCAGAGACTCACATCAACAGGGGATCACCTGGTGCCTGTTACTAAGATGTTGTGGTAAATGCCCAAGCCCATAGTAGTTGGGAAGGAATATGGCGAAGGCACACAGTTCTCCGTATGCACACATAGACCCACATGCAGAGATTTGGACACAAAATGGGCTGCACAGGACTCTTGCTAGGGACTGAGGTGTTCCCTGAGTCCCAGGGGAACTTGTTGACCCTGATGCAATGAAAACCCAAGAACCTGGGGACACTCACCCTCGCATAGGCCTGGGATTCGGTCTTGTCCTTCCAGTTGTGCTGGGGCCCACCTGGGGCTTTCTGGCGTAACCTCTGGTGCAGAGCCTGTCTCTGTTCTTCATGCCTGCTCAATAGAACATAGTAGATGAGTTCCTCCAATCCTGTCCCCAATGAAACAGCCTTTCCACGGTCCAGTCCCTTTCCCTGTGCCAGTGTGATCCAGGGCGTGGGGTCCATGCATTCACTAGACTTGCCCTTGATAATCTCAGATCTTCCCCTTCCTGTGGGCACTCAAGGATTTTTCTCCAAGGACTTTCCTTTTCATCCATTGTCTCTCTGCCTGTCCTTGGCAGAGATCCACCATGTCTCACCCCACCCCTATTAACCTTCAGTGATTCTCAGAAAGAGAATGAAACTCTGATTCCCCCACCCCCATCCCCACCCCCAGAAGCCTTGGGAAGATTTCTCAACCTTTCTAGGTCCCTGTCTTTGCCTGGAGTTGGCAATGCACATAATGGAGAGGTAAGGGGTGCTGGTTCCTTAGATTCCCCCCAAAGTTTGGCTGCACTCATCCAAGAAGCTCACCGAACTCTCTGCTGGGTCAATCTAGCAGCCTTGTTGAAGGGCCCTGGGTTCCACAGGTCCCTGGGATTCCAAGGATTCTGGCTCTCCTTAATCTGATTGGAGCCCAGGGCATGGGGGCCTAGGGCCGGGCTGCAATGCTTCATGGGACACCGGAGGCTGCTGGCCTTGTGCCCAAAGGCCCCACATGTCCAACATCTCATCTATTGGAGAGAAGGAGGTCAGAGAGTCAGCTCAAAAACACAGGCACATTTCAAAGGGGAACAATGGAACAGCTTAATGGAGGTTGAATATGAGTCACACCAGGGTGGGCTAATCAGGTAGCTATTGTTTAAGGTATTAGGGTGGATCTCTAAGCCCAGGTGAGTTTGGAAGGAACATAGGACAAAGGAGGGAAGGGATTAGCATTCATATATAGAACCAAATGGAAATGTATGGACAGAAAAACAAGTTGCACAGGACACTATTAAGAGGGAGAAGCTACTTTGGCCCAATGAATAGAGCATTGGCTTTCGGACGGAAGGGTACTAGGTTTGATTCTGGCCAAAGGCACATGTCTGTGTTATGGGCTCAGTCCCCAGAAGGGGATGTGCAGGAGGCAACCTATGCATGATTCTCTCTCATCATTGACATTTCTATCTCTCTCTACCAATCCTTTCTTCTATAAATAAATAAAATGTTAGAAAACAAAAAGACGAAAGGTTGTTCCTGAAAATACCAAAGGATCAGTCAGACCGGCCAGGATGGCCTAGGTTAGGGGTCCATTGCTCGGGAAAGGACACCCCGCTTATGGACACAGAACTTGCCTTGTCCAAACCCTGTCTCTCTCATGCATGCCACCACTTCTCCCGACCCCCCACAGAGCCAGGTTCCCACTCACCCTGGGGTTCTCCTCCTCTGGGGCGGGAGCCTCGTGTGCCCCTGGGGCCCTCTGTGGCTGCTTCCCTTTCTGGGCCATAATGTGGGAGGCTCCTCTGGGTCTGAAGCTGCCTCTGCCCCACCAGCTTCGAGCTTCACGTCTTTCGGTCTCAGCTATGGACTTGCAAATCTCCTGAGAAAAACGAAAAAGAAACTTTTCAAATTCCCACCCGGGGCAAGCTTCCCTGGCACCGTCTGCTTCCAATCTGCTGAAGAGACCTCATGACCTCAGGAATAACATCAGTCTGCCCTGTGATCCCTCCTTCTGAGTGCTTTGTCTGTCCTCTCCTGAGGGCCTGTCCCAAGGACAAGGCTCTAAGGCCACACAGCTGGGACTTAACCTGGTGAACTGGATGTGCAAGCACAAAGAAGGGTTTAAAGGGGGGGACTGGGATTCATTTACCCTCTGTGTCCTAGTAGGTCAGAGAAAGACAGTATTTTCTGGGTCTTCCACCATCACCAATGGATTTTGAATTGTGGGAGACTTACCAGGAAACCAAGTAAAATATGCTGCCCTCTGGGAAACTGAAAGTTCCCATTGGACAGAAGAGGAGGCAAATTTCAAAATACAAATTCACCTAGATGGAAATATGTTCTCCTCTCCTCGTCTGGAAGCTTCATAGATGAGTTTCTGGACTGTTTTTTTGTTTGTTTGTTTTCTTTATTTTGTCTTTTTAAATATTTTTATCTTCAGTTTCCTATAATTAGGTAGTTTCTACTAAATGTGAAATGAATACATTTGAACTAAGTCTGAATAAATCAAATGTTGAAGTGCCCATCGCCCAATCTACCACGTTCCCATAACTGTTACCCAGCCGCTCCCACAGATTACACTGGTGTGGCAATTAAAAAAAAAAAAATTTACTGGCGTAATAATAAGCATGGAGAAGATGCAATTTGTCCACGTCTCTATAGGAGTAACTATGATTAGGAAAGAATGCTGACCTACTGCCTAAAATCCAATTACTTACAAGTTTTTGTTTTGTTTTGTTTGTTTTTTACTGTCTCTGTGATGGATAATCCGAATGACAGGGCGCCACTGAAATGAAACGCGCCAAGCTGGTGTGGCTCAGTGGTTGAGCATCCAGCCAGGAACCGAGAGGTCACCTGGTAGACTCCCAGTCCGGGCACATGCCGGTGATGGGAGCTCCATCCCCAGAAGGAGATGTTCTTAGAGGCGGCCAGTAGATATTTCTCCATCATCAATGTTTCTGGATCTAACCCTCTCCCTCCCCCTCTCTCTCTAAAACCAATCAAACTGACTTTTGGGAAAGGGAAAAGGAAGGAAACCCACCAGCAATCCCGCTGAGCTCCTCGGTGGGTGAGCAGATCCTCAGAACAGTGGGTGCTGAACCAGCCGCCCTGGGTGTGCTGCTGCTTCCAAGGCGCCTCTCGAAGGCAGAGTGGCAGAACTCCCGGTCCTTCCGGATTTTTATGCTGGTTCCAATTGACGTCACATGCAGGCGGGGCTTATCCGATTAGCATAATCTCGCGAGCGCTATAGGATTGGGAAGGATGCATTGTCCCAGGCCCTTCAGCGCTCGCAGTCCGTTATCCATTACTTCAATCCATTTCTTGCACTGAGATGGAGCTCCTGTGAGGAAAAACCAGCACTTCCCCTCTCTGCTGTACCTTCCTCTGCACTTGGCCTTGTTTCGTGTGATGACAGGCATGCGAGATAAACCGACTAGTGATACACCCAGCGGAGAGTTCTTTGGCATCAAGTCCGCCCACAGTGTGTGCAACCAACGACCTCCTCCCTCTCCAGAGCTTCTTCACGTTTCCAACCGCAGCTCCAATTCTGTGAAAAGTCTTTCTTCTTTCCCAGCCTCCCTGGAGACCGTCTCCCACCTCTGTGTCTGGGAAGGGGCCCCTCCAGAGAATTCCCAGGAATGGAGCCCCCCATAATGTCCCTGTGGGACTAGCTCACTTTGCACTCTGCCTTGGACTCAAATCACTGTCCCTGAATCATGCCAGGTGAGCACAGAGAGGTCTATGTCCTCGCAGATCCCCGCTTCTCCTGGGCATGGATGTACAGGACCTGGGACTTGTCCTTTCAGTCTCGTTTTCTCTCCCCCTGCCATCTGACCGAGGACAGTTTGAGGCACATTCCCAGGTATTTCCTCAGAGGCTTTGAGGAAGAACAGGCAAACCATCCCATCGGGGCCTTTGGCTACTTCCTCCCCCAGAAAATTGTGTTCAAAGCAAGTCAACCCCATCAGGCCTGGCTTTGCTCTAGCACCGGTGGGGGTCTTGTCTGATTTCAAAATGTGGGCATCCTGGGTTGTTTCCCCTTTTATAATTTGCATATATGATTTCCCACTGACCGTCTCATTGGTCCTCCTCTATTATTGATGAATGTGTCCCCATGGTGACCCTGGTCAAGGACCTGGAACTGTGGTCCCATCCTTGATGTCCCTCCACCTGTGTCTCAGGCTGGACAACCACCTTCTTATGGGATCCTTGTCCCTGCTTGTTCTGCCATCAACCTTACGTTACCCCGGACTGTGCTTGTTGGGAGGAGCACAGATCAGCGGAGTGGATCTGCTGCGAGCATCTCCCCTTGATGTTATGTTCAAAACGAGTGTTTGTTGAAGGGCCATCTTCTTATCTGGGGGGAGAAAGTGATAAACATCCTTTCATTTTGCCTCGAGGCAGTAAATTTTGTTCATTATTAAAAAACAACAAAAAACAGCTTAAGGAGTGGTGACAAGATTAGGTCTTTTATCTTATTGCAGCTTTATTTCTTGGGCTGCTCCTGGGAGTTGGAGAGAATCAGCTAAGACTCAATCTTAGTAACATGCGTCACTATCAGTCAAGGAAGAAATGTTACTGGTAAGGGGAGTTGGGGAACACATAACTGTTTGCAGGAATTAAGCAAGTATCATTAGGAGCCCAAGAACATAATATTAAATAAATTCTAGGAGCCCAAGCACAAAGGAAGAGTGAGGTGACTGTAAATGCATTTTTGCATACTCCGGGGTTTTAATGTGATAAGCAATGATGACTATTAATAATAAAAATTTTTATTGCATTTATGTTCACAGTACATTTTTAAAATTTTATGGGAATAAAATGATTGAAAACTTAAAATTGAAAAACTTCTATCCTTCTCATTTTTAACCTTCTTTAGGTTAATTCTTTCTTTCTCCAAATCATGCAAACCTTCAAAAAATTCTATTACTATTGAATAAAGGGAAATGTTAGAAATAACATAATTTAAAATGAGTAGCTGTGCTACAAATAACCTCCTAAGTAAGGCACAACTTTAGAGATACCACTCTATTTTTTAAAAAATTATGCCTGTTATTTTATTATCACAAAGGCAAGAACTCTTAGCTGAGGCTCAGCACAAAGTTATCTCAGTTGTCTAAACAATTCCTTACAGGAAATAAGAACCATGAATACCAAGTACAATCTGGGATTCTGGTTTGTTTGTTTGTTTTGTTTTGTTTTGTTAATCCTCATGTGAGGATGTTTCTATTGACTTTTAGAGTGAGTGAAAGAGAGAGGGAAAGACAGAGAAACATCGATGTCGGAGAAACACATTGATTGGTTTATTCCTTCAAGAGCCCCAACCAGGGTCCAGGCTGGGGAGGAGCCTGCAACCAAGGTACATGCCTTTGACAGGAATCAAACCTGGGACCCTTAGTCTAGAGGCCGACGCTCTAGCCACTGAGCAAAACTGGCCAGGGCAAATATGGGATTCTTTTGTAAAGCATGATCTCTTCCATTTTCCCCAGCATGCTATCTTCACAGCAGACCAGGCCCATTAGTTCAAAAGCTCACTCGTGCCAAACTCCAACTTTTACTCTCTGAATTATTCTAAATATGGCTCACGTTAGCATATGTACTAATAACCATTTAGAGTCTGCCTGCTGCACATACCCTGCTAAAAGGCACCCACTACTGGCAAGCCCCAGATGAGGTAAACTAGGGACTATACAAGATGCTGAATTCTGACTGCTAATCTCCTCACACATGACTTGACTGTCCCCCACTCCAGTGGTACAGAGTCAGTTGTGGAGCTTCCTAAAAAAACAGTGATGTATTTATGTCATGCCGAGAAATGCTCCTTTTACAGGTCTCAGGCTATGATTTGGGATTGTGCGTTTCGGAAGAGAGAAATTCAGCCCAGTTACATCTTGAGAGCATTTCTCCTTGAGGCTCGGACCCAGTACTGGGTTTGGATGAAGGGTAATATACCTCCAACCCCTGGGGCAAAGTAGTTCTGAATTCTTTCTGGAGTTTTCTTTCTGGGCTGCTGTGGGGACACACAGCACTGGCTCAGTTTGGGGAATGAGTAAGTGCATAACTCAGGACTCCTCTAAATAAGATGTGGGATGAACTTCTGCCCCAACTAGTTGGAGTCAGAGACATCATAGAAATAATTCAAAAGTTCTTGGCCAGAAAGCCATAGCTGCCCAGGGGCCAAGGAGTACAGACTTTCACATCTGTATTTACAACTGTGTAAAAAAAAGGAAACTAGGAATTCCGAAACATAGATTCTTTTCAACAACAGTTTATTGTTTAGTGGTCTGGGGTGAGTGTCCCTCAGGCCAACCTGCACCCTCTCCAATCTGAGACCCCTTGAAGGATGTCCGACTGCCCATTCAGGCTCAATCCAGGTAGAATCAGGCCTAAATGGGCAGTTGGACATCCCTCTCACAATCAGAACTGCTGGCTCCCAACCGCTCACCTGCTTCCCTTCCTGATTGCCCCTAACCACTTCTGCCTTCCATCCTGATCACTCCCTAACCACTCCCCTGCCAGCCTGATGCCTAACTGCTCCCCTGTCAGCCTTTTTGCCCCTAACTACTCTAACCTGAAGGCCTGATCACCCCTAACTTCCTTCCCTTGCAGGCCAGAGTCCCCCCCACCCAACTGCCCTTCCTTGCAGGCATAGTCACCACCAACTGCCTTCCCTTGCAGGCTTGGTCCCTCCCAACTGCCATCTTGTGTCCACATGGGGGCAGTCATTTTGACCACCTGGGGGCAGCCATCTTGTGTGTTGGAGTGATGGTCAATTGCATATTATTCTTCTATTAGATAGGATAGAGGTGTGGTGCACGGGTAGAGGCTAGTTGGTTTGCCCTGAAGGGTGTTCTGGATTAGGGTGGGGGTTCCTTGGGCCGTGGGGTGGGTGGCCTGAGCCAGGTGCGTGTGGTGGTTTGCACATTGACCACGCCCCCCAGCGACCCAAGTATCTGCGATTTATTTATCTTCTATAATTGAAACTTTGTAACATTGAGCAAAGCCAAGCCTTCTGCTCACTCCATGGCTGCAGCCATTTTTGTTGGGATTTATTTATCTTCTATAATTAAAACTTTGTAGCCTTGAGTGAAGGCCAGGGCTGCGGGAGCTTGGCTTTCTCCATTGCTGGGGGCAACTCAAGCCTCTTGCTCTCTCCGGCTCTGTGGATGTTGCCATTTTGGAGGGGATTTATTTATCTTCTATGATTGAAACTTTGTAGCCCTGAATGCAGGTCTGGGATGGCCAAGGTATACAGGAAACTTGGCTTGCTCTATTGCTGGGGAAACCCAAGCCTCCTGCTCGATCCATGGCCACAGCCATCTTGGTTGGGTTAATTTGCATACTTGCTCCTGATTGGCTGGTGGTGTGACTTGAGTATGGTGGAGGTACGGTCAATTTGCATATTACTCTCTTTTGTAGTTAGTATAGCAATAATCTATTAAAAAGTTTAATCTAATTTCTTACAAAATTCTGCACTTAATATTCTCAGATCACTCTATCCTGAATTTATATGCCATATTTCCCTCAGAAATACTTTTTCCCCTCAAAATTATGAATTATGTGCTAATCCTAGAGGGTTTATTTTTTCCCTAGATTGAGTTCTCAGGTATGAAATCCTAGTTTAGAACTGCTGACTCCACAACATAAGGACTGTAGTGCTGACTATAAATGAGTGACCACTGCCCTCCTTTCATGACCCAGAAAGTGTTTCATATTCTTCAAATTTGAGCCACAGCATTCCTCTCTGAATAAGACTTCTCGTAAGTTTTCACTGAATCATTTCCCAAAGAAAAATTATTGGTATTCCTTAAGAGATTTTAGCCTCCTAAATACTGTTCTAGTGGTTATTTCACCTCCGAGTTTTCTTGTGCACACTATGCCTGGAGCTTGGCTTAATATCTGTTCACAGCAATTACAGACCTATGGGTTCTCCCAGGTGGTGTTTGCTCATATTTACCATGAATTATAAATGAAAGCATTCCCACAGTGGCTGCAGACTGAGCGCTCTCCCCTGAGTGAATTCTCTAGTATGAAGATGAGCTGTTGCTGCAGACTTCTGCTTTCTTTATACTTCTACTGCAAGTTCTCACATGTCACCTATGGTCAGACGAGTGACTGAAGGCCTTTCCAGAGAGATTCCATACAGATGGATTATATTCCATCTACATTTGCACATGGAAGATGAGTAAGGATGACTGCAGGGTCTTCCACATTGAATATAGACAGTGTTTCCTTAATGTGTGAGTCCTTGTTGTTATTAAATGTTAAAACTATTATTGAGTTTTCTTCTGCATTCATTACTTATAATACCATGTTATCTCACGTCAGAATATTTACTGAAGGTATTAATAATTTTCTCTCCAT
This sequence comes from Lasiurus borealis, assembly GCA_004026805.1. Classification (NCBI taxonomy): domain Eukaryota; kingdom Metazoa; phylum Chordata; class Mammalia; order Chiroptera; family Vespertilionidae; genus Lasiurus; species Lasiurus borealis. The sequence goes on from PVJN01014141.1 coordinate 18,320, forward strand.
TGTGGGTCCCTTCATGTCGTCTAAGGGCAGAACACTGACTGAAGGCTTTCCCACACAGATGACACCCATAAGGTTTCTCTCCAGTATGAGTTCTCTCATGTCGTCTTAGGGCAGAACATTTACTGAAGGCTTTCCCACACCGACAACACTCATATGGTTGTTCTCCAGTGTGTGTCCGTTGGTGCTGTCTGAGGTTGGACGACTGACTGAAGGCTTTCCCACATATATGGCATTCATATGGTTTCTCTCCGGTATGAGTGAGACTATGTTTTCTAAGGTCAGAGCTCTGAATAAAGGCATTCCCACAGATGTGGCATTCGTATGGTTTCTCTCCAGTGTGAGTCATCTCATGTCTTCTAAGACTAGAACAATTACTAAAAGTTTTCCCACATATATGGCACTCATATGATTTAACTCTGTTGTAAAGTTGCTTATGTTGATTAACATGTGACTGGTCACTAAAGGATTTTTGACATTGTTTGCTGATACAGAGTTTCTTTTCCGTATGAGTTAACACATGTTGAGTCATTGTTGAGCGATGGGTAAAATCTCCCAAATCATTATATTCATCCTCTTCAGTGTGAAATTTCTGCTTTGGGGAAAAAGATGAAAGGCTGTTAATTGACTTCATACATTCACTTATCTACATATGAGTATTAAATTAATCTTGCAGTGATGGTATTCAATTAAAATCTTTCCAGTGATACCTGCATTTGCATGGTGTGTTACTCTACACACAGATTTTCTCTTTTGTAGCATCCCAACTGCAGAGCTTATTGCTTAATTTTGAAAACTTCAACATGTTTCAAAGACTAGGTATGTAAACAACATTCATGCAGTTGTCCTTTTTATTAATATCTCAGGTTGTAGTTATGAACTAAATTCAAACTACCCCAAGTTGTTTGCTCAGAAAAAGCTTTATCCTAAATTAACATAAATCACAGTGTTGTGCTCAAGTACTAACACCCAATTGCCAAGCTTTAATTTGAATGACCAGAGCGAACACTCATGAAACTTACCAGTTGCATGATTGCAAATGTGTCCTTTCCACTGACGTGTTGTGTGGCTATTATTTCTTCATTTTGAATGGCACGTCCCCTGCCTAAAATAATTTTTAAAAAATTAGAACAGCTTTAGGGGAATGAACATGTGAGTATGTCTCAAAAATTGGCATTCTGATGGGGAATACTTTAAGGAAGTAGAAACATATCCAAAGGCATTGATAATTTGTAAAGATGTTCAGGATTGAAATATGAAAAACATAAAATAGATGTTGGGTAGCAAAAGAGAGGAAAAACTTTCAAAGGGGAAGATCAGAACAAGAGTTATTATGTGAAAGCTTAACTTCAATAGCATATGAAAATACTTATCCTTCAAGCCAATGACAGGACACATGAATTGTGATACACACACACACACACACACACATATATATATATATCCATATCTATCTATCTATCTATCTATCTATCTATCTATCTATCTATCTATATACATATACATATAGATAGATAGATATATGGAATAATGACAATATCTGAATAATTTTGCTTCATTGCTCATCTACATTTTGAAAATGTCATTCAAACTTCCCAAAGCCTTCATTTGATAGTCTAAGGACTTAGTCACTGAGAAGATATCTCCTCACACTGAAGCCCTGACCCTTGCTGCTCACCTGCATTCTGGCCTTGGAGAAACCAGGTCCCTTCACTCCATAGCTCTTCTCCTTGCTCCAGCTGAAAAGTCACATCTGATCTGCAGATCCGATATCCTGTTTGTGAAAGACAGGTACATAGATTTTGAGATATCTATATATATAAAAGGCTAAGTGACTGTCTGACTGCCCGACTGGCCAGTATGATGCACACATACCATCAGAGGTCAGATTCTCAATGCAGGAGCTGCCAATCTGTGGTGACTTGGCAGTGGCACTTCTCAGGTCACACACCCCAGAACCAGAGAGGAGGGAGCCCGATTCCTGGGTGTGTCACCTGAAAACTGCGCTCTCCAAATCTAGGACCCCCCCCCAGGGAATGTCTAAGAGCCTGTTTTGGCCCAATCCCCACAGGCCAGGTTAAGGGACCCCATCAGCTGGAGGGACCCTGCTCACTCTGTAGATACCCTATGAGTTCTGGCCCAGGTGCTGCTGGACAGGGAGGGACAACAGAAGATTGCCTCCAGGGTATGTCCAGCCCATATCACCCACTCCCACTCTGCTGGCCAACTTCTAATTAATTTCCTTTCAACATGCTAATAAAAATGCATTCTTATCAAGTCCTCAACAGGCTACTGAGGAAAAATAAGATCATTGAAGGTCACATGAAGCACCACCACTTTTAACAAAGAAAACAGGGAAGAAATCCAGGTCACATATCCACAGTAGTAAGACCTCTGGGTGCGGATGTCCACGCTCACATTCAGACGGAAAGCAGAATCCTCCATCTTTTAAAAAATGGAGAAATTAAATGTCTTCAAAGTTACTTGAATATTATTTTCAAACATAAGTTTCACAAGAATAATCAAATCTGTCACTTTCACTACTCTGGTCTTAAGTTCAGCATAGTGACTAGAACAAAATAATTATTTAGAAAATTTAATCAATTTATTTAAGCATTCAAAAATATTCATTGAGCTCCCAGTTCTGTCCTGAGTGTTAGATATTGAGTAGTAAAAAAGACATTAAATTGGGATCAAGATCACATTCTAGTAGGGTGACAAACTAGGTGTAAGTAAATGAAAAGATACAACTTTTACTCCATGTAGGTTTTAGATCTATGAAAGAATCATAATAGAGAGAGGAGAAGAATATGGAAGCTATTCTAGATATTTGTTGAATGAATGAATATCTATTTACATACCTATATACATATATAAAAGTTGACACACTCACCCAGGGAGACCAGGTGACTGATGTTCTCTAGCATCACATCTCTGTACAGCTTTCTCTGGGGTGTATCCAGCAGGGCCCACTCTTCCTGAGTGAAGTCTACAGCTACATCTTCCAATGTCACTGATTCCTAAAACATCATGGACATTCTGGTTTAGACAGACTAATCCCAGCCAATGGCCAGAGTAGGAGGGTGGAGATGGCAACCTAAGGAAGGGGGCTGAGGATATGGGTATATAGCAAGATCAAACTGAAGTTGGGGTTCGTAGTGCTGAGCTGGTGTCTGCCTTTCAGATATATCGCAGACATATTCATAGTCTGAATTAATAAGCTTTTGTTAAAAAAGGAACATCATATGAAATATGGTGTAATATAACCTTAAAATTTTCTAGAACTTATCATTTTTACTTCCATACATATGATTATAAAAAGTACCCTTAAAAATTTAAAAGTAAAACTCACTTCCTGGTTAATGTCAAGTAACTTTCAGACTTATACTTAAGGCAAACAGTAATTATGATTTGCCACTTTTGAACCATGACTATAGTTACATCATTCCCCTAGAAGAACCTCAGACTCCTTATCTATGAAAGGGTTTAATAATGTATTAGGAGTGTTGAAAGATTCAATGAACTAATTTTTTTTCTATCTAAACATGTATTAAATACATGCCATTGGTCTATAACCCACTAAAATGTCCAGGATCCTTGAAGCAATCTCCAGCATTCCTCAGAAATGAGTAAGTTTTACACAGAACTTGATACCAGTAGGTGCTGTCTGTCTCATTGGTAGAGGACTCAGGTGTTCATAACAAACAATAGGTCAGATAGTCAGCAGCACAGGCCAGGGCTCTGAGAAGCTGTGCTGAAGGACAGTCCTAATCTGACTGTCCTGCAGGATTAGGACCCCCATTCTTGACTTTACCTGGGCCTCAAGTAGCAGTTGTCACTGTGTCCTTTGTAGCTTTATCATGTCCTCAGCTAAAGATAAAAGAAGCCCCTGGATTGCTTAGGTCTATCTAATTTTGCAATGATTTCCCAGGTCTTACGTGTGACTCTGTTCTACTCCCTGCCCTGCATGCACAGCCGCCCTTAAGGAATAACAGTGCCTAGACATGAATTCCAGCTACCAAATAGGAAAGAAAAGTCAATTACAAAAAAGGCAAAATGTGTGACTGGGGACAACAATGATCATGAGAATTTTAGTTGTCTTCTTAGGAATTTTCCAAAAGTGAAAATACATTCTAGCAAAACCTTCTATTTAAAACGGAAAAAATAAATGGTTCCTCATGCTCACACAGGACCCATACATTCAATGACTGACCTCCCTGATGAAACCACTGTCTCCCCACTCTTCTACCCCTCGTTCATCTCTACTCACCACCACCCACCCAACACTGTAGTCAATAGCATGATTAAGGAGTCAATTATTTCCCAGTGAAGCCATGGACTAAGTAGAGAAAGAGCTTCTCTCATCTCTTCTGTACATGTACAATCTGCTGGAATAAATCGGTGTGGTGTTAGGAAGAATGTTAGTCATTGGAGCTTTCCTGACTCATTACAGCCATCTCAGAGTCCTGGGGAATTTTCCCTGGAGCTCAGATCTCTGAATACCTCCTGGTTGCTTAGGACAATGATGAAGTAGGAGAAACCAGCAGAGTGATTTCAGTAGAAAGAGGCATTCCTACTCACCAGCGGCTGCATGATCAGTGACTCAACTGCCAGGTGTCTTTCTCTGGATTTTCACTCACAGACAGTCGTAAGGACTAAACAGGCAAAGCTGGGGACAGAGAAAGAAGCCATGAGACTCCAGTCTTGTGCACAATTTCCAGATCTTCCTGTCATGAAACTCCAGTGTTCAGCTGGGTGTGTTCCCCACTCCCAGACTAACCAACAAACAGGCAGTGAGTCTACAAGAAATGCAGAGGACTCTCCTCCTCCACCAGGGCCACAGAATGAAGACTATGCATAAAGTTGATAATAAAAAGTAAAGAAATATAGAAACTTTATGAATAAGAATATAAAATACACTGAGCTTTGTATACTAATTTGGTCATGGCATTCAGTTATTTAATTCCCTCCCTGATTTCCAAATATAGTGATCCCTGACTCACACCATATGTAGACATTGGTTTCCACCTGTAGGTAAGCACTGTGGAATTTCTCAGGTGTCAGTACTGCCTTATGCAGTATCAGGGATTCTCTAACCTCCACGTACTCTTCTTGACCCTCATTTCCTCCTGCTCAAGTACCCAAGCAACTAAGAACCTGTTTTTTGATAGAGTCAATCAATTCACCAACTTATTCTATTTGGAGAGATCAATGTCACTCCCATCAGTCAAGTCCTTAAAATCTCTGCCATCAGAAAGTGGCAGGAGGACATACATGAGTCATGTACTGCCTACATCCTCTAGATCAAGGGTGCCCAGATAATACAGAATTGCTGGAAATTTACTTGGTCCATCTCACATTTTCATAAGGTGGCAGCATAGTTCCTACTACAGACATATATTTCTCTTAAACAATCACCACGAATTCATCTGATTTAAGGAGAAGTAAACTCAATAAAAATTACTTGAAAAAAAGATGCAGTAGCTATTAAAAAGGCTAAAATATAAAAGAGATAGGAGTGAAAAGTTATTGAAAGTTAATATTCAAGGGATTCTTGGCCTTGTATCAGGACATTATTCTAAAATTGTTCAGTAATTTCAGTAATGGACAGCCTACAAATTATTACCACCCTCCCCCCCATGGCTCAGGAATAGAAGGAACAAGCATAGAAAGCTAGAGAGGAGGGCCAAGCCTTCTGGAGTCTTTATGTATTTTCTAAGTGTCCTACAGCAACACGGAACTGCTCATGCTGCTCCACAGACCTCTGGACATGGAACAAGGCAAGGATGGGCCAATGTAAGCTCCCACAAAAGCTCAGCTTAGTAACAAAAAGGACCATGCCCTGCCCACCAGTCCCCCAGAGCCCCACCAATAGCCCAGGCTCAGAAGCAGGATGCCAGAAGTACATACCTAAAGGTGGTAGAGTGGAACACAAGGCAAACAGTGCAGCAAGACAGTCAGGGCCAGGAAAGGCTTTAGCTTTACTGTTCGTAGTAGGTGGGGCTTTGGGGGACTGGTGGGAAGGACATGGTCCTTGAGTCCAGCCACCTTCTGGAGACCAGATTCCCTGGAAGGCACACACACAAAAACTTAAATGACCCAATATAAGAGTAGTCTCTGAATGGCAGATAGTATTCCAGATATATTTTTATATTCTACTAGAGGCCCAGTGCATGGAATTGGTGCACTGGTAGGGTCCCTAGAGGCTGCTGGCCAAGGCCCGTCGCCTGCTGCTGCCACTCCCAGGGCCTCCTTCCCTTCCCCCAGCCACCAGCCAAGGCCTCCCTTCCTTCCCCTGGTCACCTGTCAGGGCCTCCCTCCCTTCCCCTGGCCAGCCCCACACCCTGGTAGAACTCCCAGATGAACTCCTGGTTGAGGGAACAATTTTCATACCACTCTATAATTTTTTACTCATGCATATTTCAGAATTTTGCAACAATTAACACATCTAAATAAAAATTCATTTAATATTTTTTTAAAGAGAAAGGATGACAGTTGCTACAACATGAGTGTAGATCACACAGGAAATTCAAATGATGGCTTATTCCAGAACATCCTTTTGGCAATAAGCAATATGTGCAGTCAACAAATAATGGGCCATTTTGAAAGTCAGACAGTAACTAGACAAAGTCCAGGCAGGAGGATGTTTTTTTTTTTTTTTTTTACATTAGCATACATGTTTTCATATATCACGTAGACTTCTGAAAGAAAACAGAAGTTTCGTGAGAGTTTCTTCTGGGTCTACACACATTTGCTTCTATTGGATACTATTAAGAGGATATTAATATCATCTAGTAAAGTTTCTAAGACCTCACTAAATATTACAAACTTAAAAAAAAACTCCTTGCCACAACTGTTGACACTAAGCATTTCATAGATATTCTTGCTTGAAGAACAGCTCTAAAAAATGTGTTTAATTCCACTTCAAAATTCTGCAAGAAGTTTAGTAAGGCCAAGTATGTACAAGCAGATTTCTCCTGCTTCTGAGCATTTCTGTCTTCTTCCCACTCCCTGATCTTCATTCTTATTCCTTCTCCAAGCTGCATTCACAGAGTCTTCCTTCTCCTCCTGGGGAGATGCTTTGGACATACCCTCAGTTGTGACTGTGGGGCAGGCAGGAGGTCAGCAGGAGAGGCCAGTAGAGAGGAGCAGCATTGTCCTCTCAGGAAGGAAAGACCTGGATGGGAGAGTGGCAGGGTTTGCCCTTCTCACTCCTGCCCTTAAAAAGTACAGCTCAGCCCCCACCCACTGGTGCGGCTCAGTGATTGAGTGTCGACCTATGAACAAGGGGGTCATGGTTCAGTCCTGGTCAGGGCACATGCCTGGGTTGCAGGCTTGATCCCCAGGGTGGAGCATGCAGGAGGAAGCTCATCAATGATTCTTTGATGTTTCTCTCTTTCCCTCTTTCTTCCTTTTTCTGAAATCAATAAAAACATATAAAAATAAAAAAATAAAATAAAAAGTATAGTTCATATTTCATACCACTGAGTAGGAGCCACCTTTCCATTCGTGGCTTTAATCACAATGATGTCAAGTATTTAATTCTCTTTTCCAGAATATCACAGAAGGTATCAGCCCTAGCTGATCTGGATCAGTGGATAGAGTATCAACTTGTGGACAAAAAGGTTCTGAGTTTGATTCAAGTACCTCAGTGGCAGGCTGGATCCTTGACTCTGGTCAGGAGGAACGCGGGTAGCAACCAATCAATGTTTTCTCTTGCATCCATGTTTCTCTCTGTGCCTCTCCCTGCCACTCTCTCTAAAAATCAATGGAAAAATATCCTCTGATAAGGATTTACAACAACATCAACAAATTACGACTGTTAGCAGACCTAATCAGCAGCACCGGAAATCATGAAAACAGTTCTGAGCAATGCAGAAGCCACGTACAGACACGCTCTCTTCCCACAAAACTCCATGACAACCCAGCCCACCCTCGCTCATTTTTTCAGATACAAGACACAGATGTCACTGGAAATTTCGGTTCCCAGCCGGCTAACTTAAAAGAGATTACGTAAGGGGAGAAAAATATTGGACGTCGAACTACTGTAATTGGTTAAGCTAGGTTTTGACTGTTTATATAAAAAACAAACCACCAACTTTCTCACACATTGAAATAGTGTACATCCAAGGCTGGTTTGGCTCAGTGGATAGAGCGTTGGCTCGGGGACTGAAAGGTCCCAGGTTCGATTCCGGTCAAGGGCATGCACCTTGTTTGCGGGCACAACCCCAGTAGGGGGCGTGCAAGAGGCGGCTGATCCATGTGTCTCTCTCTCATTGATGTCTCTGGCTTTCTATCCCTTTCCCCTCTTCTCTGTAAAAAAATCAATAAAATATATTTTTTTTTTAAAAAAAGAAAGAAATAGTGTACGATTACCTGCTAAGCACCAGGGTCTTCCAATCAGAACCCCCCGCATCGGAACCGGACACAACACGTGTAAATATGGGGACAGTCACTGCAAATGAACAGCAGAACTCTCAGGACACTGGCATCTGCCTTCCTTCTGCCCCGGGTGAACAGGCGCCATCAGGGTTGGGCCGCTGTGGGTGGATCCTGAATATCTGAGGTCCCCCCCACACACGTAAATTTTTAATCCTTCCGTTTTCTTTTGATTAAAACAATATATATATATTTCTATTGATCTCACAGAGGAAGGGAGGAGAGAGAGAGAGAGAGAGAGAAACATCCAGAATGAGAGGGAATCATTGACCTGTTGGTCCCCACTCCCCCAGGCGGACCCCCTGTCTCTCCAGCTCTGCTTCCTGCCCGGGCCGCTGTCTTTCCCTCGCATGGCCTTTCCCATCCTCTTCCTCCTCCCGCGCCACTCACAGCTCCTCCCCTCCTCCCAGGTCTCCCTGCCCCGCACCGGACCCCGTGGGCACCCCAAGGGATGAGGATGCGCAGGAAGCGCACTCCCCAGCGGGGCGGGAAGGGATGCTCAGCTGCCTTGACAGCTGGGCCGGTGGGCGGGGCTTGGGGGCGTGGGAACCGAAAGCGCCCGGGACGGGGCGGGGCTTGCAGGCGCCCGGATGGGGCGGGGCCTCGGGGGCACCTGCGGGCGGCAGATCCCCGGGGCGGGGCCTGCAGGGCGGGTGCGGGGAGGAGACGGGGAGGGGAAAGGGCTCAGGCCGGAAGCGCGGGGCGGGGCGACTTTACCTGCCAGCGAGCGGCCGGCGGGGCGGGGCGGGGCCCCCGCGGCCGGGCGGGCGGCGGGGCGGGCGCAGTGCCCTGACCGCAGGTCCCTGGGTCGCCGGCTGCGGGTGCGAAGGACGCAGCGCGGGGCTACTACTCCCCGGCGGGCGATCCTGAAGGAGAAATAACCCAAACTCACTCCCGCGGGCCGGATCCTGGCGCTGGGGATCTGCTTCCGGGTCGGCCGGAAACTGCGAGCCGAAGGGGCGGGGCCCCCCGCGGCCGGGCGGGCGGCGGGGCGGGCGCAGTGCCCGCAGGTCCCTGGCTCCCGGGCTGCGGGTGCGGAGGATGCGGCGCGGGGCTACTACTCCCCGGCGGGGGATCCTGGAGGAGAAATAACCCAAACTCGCTCCCGCGGACCGGATCCTGGCGCTGGGGATCTGCTTCCGGGTCGGCCGGAAACTGCGAGCCGAAGGGGCGGGGCCTGCCGCGTCAAGCTGCGCTGGAGGCGCTGGTTGGGAGGGGGGGCGGGGCCTGGAGTTTCTCAGTCCCGCCCCGCCTCCGGCACTTCCGGGGGCGGAGCCTGAGTCTCCTGTCTCCTTCCGGGGGAGGTGGGTGTCCCCCATGGGGCCTGCCGCTCACCCTGCCTCATTTTTCAGGGATTCACCTGCTTCGTTATAGAAACATTGAGCGGTGCAGCCACGGACACTGAGTGCGGAGGTGCTTCTTGTTCAACCCGCGGAAAGCGGTGTCAATCACAGCCTCTGTGTGAACAGGCGCCATCAGGGTAGCCCGCTGGGGGTGGGTCCTGAACATCTGGAGGTTCCCCCCACGTAAATTTTTAATTCTAGTGTTTTCTCTTTTTTTAAAAAAAAAATATATATATTTCATTGATTTTTTGCAGAGAAGAAGGGAGAGGGATAGGAAGTCAGAAACATGGATGAGAGAGAGAGACATCCACCAGCCGCCTCCTGCACACCCACAGTGGAGATGTGCCTGCAAGCAAGGTCCATGCCCCCGACCGGAATCGAACCTGGGACCCTTCAGTCCGCAGGACTACGCTCTATGCACTGAGCCAAACCGGTCTTGGCAAGTGTTTCCTTTTTATTAAAACAATATTTTTATTGCTTTCACAGAGGAAGGGAGGAGAGAGAGAGAGAGAGAGACAAACATCCAGAATGAGAGAGAATCATTGACCTGCTGCTTCCTGCACGCCCTCCTGCTAGTGATGGAGCCGGTCAACCAGGCCTGTTCCCTGACGGGGAATGGAACTGTGACCTCCCGGTTCATGGGACAATGCCCCACCATTGAGCACGGGGCCTGGCTATTCTTACTCTTTTGATGGGAACTAGAACGTGGGAGCCAAACTTGCCAGTTTGAAATGAGGCGTTTCACACTGACAACCGCTGAACTCGGTGTCCAGCAAGGATGGGGGAGGGGGCTGAGCAATGGCTTTAAAAGGACAAAGTCACCGCCTGTGTGCGAGTGTGTGTGTGTGTGTGTGTGTGTCCCTTTCTCTTTCTTTACATTTAATGTTATAGTTCCCAATTCTTGAGATTTATACACTCAGATATTTTTGAGGCAAAGATAGATGACATCTTTCAATTTGCACAAGTTCTTATTTTCTAGATACTTGTAACTTCACATTTTCCCTTACCTTTACTCCCTGTTATCTGAAAGTGTAAGTTTTTATTGGTTTCAGAGAAAGGAAGGGAGGGGGAAAGAGAGAAACATCAAAGAATCATTTGATCAGGGCAGGGGTGAGAAGGGCAAACTCAGACACCCTCCCATCCAGGTCTGTCCTTCCTGGGAGGACAGTGCTGCTCCTCTCTTCGGTTCCCAAGACCTAGATAACAAACAGAACAGGAGAAACCAAGATGGTGGCATAGGTGAACACTTCAACTGCTGCCTCGCACAACAATTTCAAAACCACAGCTAAAAGACAGAACAGACATCATCCAGAACCACAGAAAAGCTGGGTGAGTGGAAATTATACAACTAGAAGGAAAGAGAGGGGCTCACGGAGACTCAGAGGACCTGCAAAAAGCTGGGGTATGGAGACACGTTCGAGGAGAGGATGGGTGGCAGAGTGCTTGGCTGGCTTCCTCTAATGGGAGGGAGATGGAAGTTCCAACTGCACTGAACCCTAGTTCCAACCCCAGTTCTGGGGGAGAGTCATATGGGGAGAGTTTGGACTGTCGGTAAAAGGGAGGAGTGCACAGAAACTTAGGCAAGCTGTGAAAGGCAGGGGTCTGGAGGTACATACACAAATACATGCAGAGAGGACTGATTGCTGATTGTGCCACTGGCTTTCTCTAGTGGGAGGAAGACAGAATCTAGTTCTGACTGCACTGAACTCCAGCTTCGGGCGAGACCCTGGGGACCCAGACTCATATGGGTCCCCAGAGCACATGGAAACTCAGGGGAGCCACGAAAGGCAGAGGTCTGGAGGTGCACGCATGAGTGCAAACAGAGAAGGCTGCAGCAATTACACTGATATCCAGAAGCCTCATAGGGCAGGGCTGATGGGAAACCAAGGCTATTGGTTCCACCCTGAGACTCTTCCCCATACAAGACAAGCCCAGAGGCTTTTGCAGTTTTGTAAGTCTTGACTCCAGCACAGAAGTTCTCCCAGCATAGACACAGCTGATCCTCACAGCCAATTGGCCTGGAGGTCAATTCCCCCCCCCCCAGTGATACCAACAACAATCAAGACTTAACTACAATAAGGATGTACACACAGACAAAGGATGCACCAAGAGAGTCCACCTCAGGTAACTGGGGAGGTGGAGCTACTGGGCCATATAGGACACCTAGCACACAGAGCTACTCTACCAACTCAGGGAGCAGAGAATTGCAGAGACAAAGGAACAGATCACAAACAAAAGAAATGGAGGAAAACAAATGACTGGATATAGAGTTCAAAACCACAGTTAAAAGGTTTTTCAAGAATTTCTGAGGAAAGGTTGGTAAATTTAACGAGACCCTCAAGGATAGGAAAAAGGACCAACTAGAAATTAAGCATACACTGACTGAAGTAAAAAAAATATTATTCAGAGACCTAACAGTAGATTAGAGGAACGCAAGAATCAAGTCAAAGATTTGAAATACAAAGAAGCAGAAAACAACTGGAAAATCAAAAGAAAAAAATTTCCAAAAATTTGAAGATAATGTAAGGAGCCTCTGGGACAACTTCAAGCATACCAACATAGAATTATGGGGGTGCCAGAAGAAGAGAGCAAGATACTGAATACCTATTTGAAGAAATAAGGACTGAAAATTTCCCCCACCTGGTGAAAGAAATAGACTTATAAGTCCAGGAAGCACACAGAACCCCAAACAAAAGGAATCTAAAGAGAACCACACCAAGATACATCATAATTAAAATGCCAAGAGTAAAAGACAAAAAATATTGAAAGCATCAAGAGAAAAACAGTTAATTACCTACAAGGGAGCACCCAAACAATTGTCAACTGAGCCTGAACAGAGATGCTCTCCCCTAATCTGCCCTGCGAATATACCCTACAGACCTGAGCTCATCCCTGCCTCCAGTGAGGAATTGATCATTCCAGGAAACTTAGAAGTTTCAAGAGCTTTGTCAAAGCAAATGTGTTTCGAGTTTTCTAGTTCAGGTCCTAGGAAGACTGGAACATTTTCTACCTCGGACCCCTTGGACCTGATGTTTTCTAAAATAGGTGTGCAGCGATGGCTTCAAAAGCCCACCCGAGCCTCTGGAAGGTTCTGCATTTCGGTGGATGCCACAGAAATGCTGGTGCTGCTGGAAGACACAGAGAGGGGGATCAGGCAGTCCAGTTTGGCTGGGTCTGGAGGATCTTCCTTTGAGATGTCACACTCAAAAGGCTGTTAGCAAGGGGCTTTAGTTTCTAACCCCATGGACACATCCACCATATTGCTTGAGTACCTATATGAAATGTATGAAGATTTTACCCAGGGGGAGGGTTCCCATAACATCCCTGGTTATTGAGCCTTGGGATTGACAGCTAACATTTGGGTACCTTTCCATTGGTTGTACGTGTCATCTTCAGTGCGAAGGGCATGCACCCTAGGATGGAGATTAACAAGAGCTGTGTTGGGCCAGTTCCCAGAAAATGCATTCACTGTTCCAGATCTGAACAAAGCTGTTGCCCCATACCTCAGTACTCAGGGCAGGCAGACTAGGTTATTCGCATGTGCCCACTTTTTCATGTCATTACACCTGTAATTTGTATTGCAAACATCTTCCCTTCCTTTTCTCTGTACAGTTTGAAGCCTCACTGAACCTGAAATACTGCAATAGCCTTCTCCCAAATTGGTCTCTCTGTCATCTTATTCACCCAGGCCAATCCCTGAGTATTACTTATAAAAGTAGAATCTAAATTATGCATGGATTAAGGTGTGTGCTTCCCTTTCCCTGCTCTCTCTCTCTCTCACACACACACACACACACACACACACACACACACACACACAGTTTGTAACACTCATACTAGTAAAAGCCTATCATGACATTTATTCTAAGTCAGATAACTTGGAATATGCTAATATCAGAGCTAGAAAGAAGCCTAGAGATGATCTAACTTAACATTTCCCAGTGAGTATTCCGGCATAAATTTCAGAATCACTACCTGGGAAATTTGTTAAAAATGCAGACTTCCAGGCTCCCTTCTCCTGCCCAAACTAATCTTGGAGTGGATCTAAGTGTGCATTTGGGAACCACTTTCCCACTTGCTTTTATGCACAGTATTGGTTGAGAGCCCCCTAATCTACATTCAACAGATGCTGCTGAGAGTTGAGGGGGACCAGACCTCTCATTAACAGCAGGACTAGAGAACTAGAATTTAAATCCAGAGTCACTGCCTCCACCTTCCTCATCTCCTGCGCTGCACTTTGACAGCTGAGGAGGAGGGCCTGGGGGGATATGACTGCAAGATGCAACAGTCTCCTCAGCTCTAGGGAGCAGAGCATGGTCCTGGCACATAAGAAGCTCACATATTAAGGGGGAGGTAAATGTATGGTCAGCAAACTAACATGTTACAGTGAGCACTATATGGGAGCAGGGAACCTGGGCATTCAGACCAGGTGTAGTGCAGGGAGGGGGCATTAATTATCAGCAGGGCTAATCAATCCCAGGAAGTGTTCACTAACAAAGTATTTGGTCACTGACTAAATTGGCTGATTTTTCAACATCGTCTGGCTCATTGGAACTTAATATAGAGAGCTCTTTGTTCATAGACCTTAATCTGTTGCCAAAATGTTTGTACCTTATGTTCCCATTTCACAAGGATTTCTGGTTAAAACTGTGCACCCACATCCTCCTAATGAACCACGTATCCAATAAAACAAGGACTTTTGGTCTCCTTATGAAGGCCATTGTGTCTTCATAGGATCTCTCAGTCCAGGAACATCCCTAATGAGGTACGGAAAGGCACTTACTACCCAGACAAAGACATTCCGCTGGTGTGATAACCGCAGACGGAAGTTTTCTCTGCCTCCTGGAAACGAAGCCAATCTTTCTCCTCTCGGAAGCCATGAGGATTGCTGTCTTCCTCTGTACTATTCTTCTCTCTATGAGCCAAGTTCCACCAGGTAACCAAATCAATTCTGCAGAAGCCATGGTAAGGGCGGAGTGCCTGGAGCTGGTGGGGATCCAGTGCTCAGAGCAGAAGTCTGTCATCTATGCCCTGAGGAGGGTCTCATAGCAAACTTAGGAGATCTGTAGGCTTAGAGACCTCAACCACTTACCTGCAGCTATGTCTCATTAGCTCTCCATAGCCACTCTCAGATGAAATGAAATTGAGGGCGTTTCAAGTACTTAAAATCTTAACTGCTCCATTTCTAAAAAATAAAATTAATTAGGCAAATTTACTAGCAGTTTCTAGATGTATAACAAAAAAAAAAATGGTGTGTTGTCCACTAACCTTGACCTCCAAAACTCCTCCACTTACTTTCAGCAAAAGATCTGCAGAGGCCAAGTTACCCTAAGATGCTGGCATGAGAGCTACACCAGAGCTGTAGGGCCCCAGGAAGGCATTAGTGATGGGGTGGGGGAGTATTTGAAAGGTGTTATGTGCATCTAAGAATTCTCCAACTTGTGCCTCCATAATGTTGGTCCCCTGGGCTTGGCTCTGCCTAGTGATGCTCCATCTTCACCCTTGGCTTTTACTCTTCCTTTTCAATGTCTAGTCTTCTGAAGTAGAAGGTAAATAAAGGGACCAGAGATGAAACTGCACTAGAGTGTATCTTCCCACACTCAGTGTGCACAGGTACATCCCAGGTGTGAGGCATCTGTGTGCATCTCTTTGCTTTCACCCAAGGAGATGACCAGATACTCAAGATAGATCAGGAAATTTCCTACAACTCCTGAGCGTGTAGACTTCTGGATGTGTAGATCTAAAGAGGAATAAGCAATCTATTGTTCTACATCTAGGGGAATATATTATCTTTTCCTGAGAATTCAGGCCCTCAAGGGTCAGGGAGAAGTATCCCAAGTAGTCAGACATGTGGGAATGTGGACAATCCTCATATTTTAAGGAATTGTTGGTCGCTGTGTTTTCTGTTGTTTGAAAAAGGAAACTTCCCCAATTTTTCAACAGAAAATATACTGGGGGGGCATGCCTATTCTTGGTGAATCCAGAGTTGCCTGTCTAAATCTGTGTTTTAAAGAAATACTTACTCTGAACAGATAGATAGCACTTCAGATTTAGGGGGTTGTGGGTACAGCTTGTGAGGCAAATTTCAACTCGATTTTAGAACTACCCAGGAGAAAGTAGATGGGGATATCGCAGGTGGGAAAACGATTCCATTTCTCAAGTATCTGCTAATTAAGCATCACTGTGCACCCTTACCAGGAAGCAGCATATGAGAAAAAAAGATGTGATGGCTCTTCACTTCTACAAAGTCACCATCAGCCACCTTCATTGTCAGGGACAGACAGCAAACCCCAAACACAGCATGAGCATGAGGTGGAGGAGAGGTTTCCTATGTGGGACCTCTGAGAAAACAACTAAAAGAAAGGCAAATCAAGAGGAATACGATATTTGAGAGCCCAGATCCTGAGCCTTAAGGGACTCAACTGGGAGTCAGAACCACGGCATCTGTTCAGTACTAAGAGTGCTGGAGGCTCTCTGTCCATGCTTTCCATCTGACTCTCTCCCTCAGTGACAGTCTGCATGTGTGTCCATGTGTCTCCCTCAGTGACAGTCTGCATGTGTGTCTCTGTATATGTGTGGAGTGTGCTGACTATCCCACACTCTACTAGTATAAGGGACTGAATGGACAAAAAAGTAAGAAAAATACCCCGAATGTGACTTGGTTTCTTACACACACAGGTAATAGTGGGTCAGATTTTGATAGAGCTCCATTGTGATTTAAAAAGGAAATGTTCAGTTGTCAATTCCCACAAAACTACACACTTACCTCCAAGATGTGTGCCATCAAAAGGACAATAAATGTCTGTACCAACATGCGAAAGGATAGAAAATAGCTTTGCATTAACCAAGTATCGCATAATCGCTCGCTGAATGCCTAGGATATGCCGAGACCTGAGCTGGGCTCTGGGCTAGCCATACAGAAAAGAGGAAGGGGTTCCTCACCCAGCAGGGGGGTCAGGTGGGGGTAGGACAGCAGAGTAGAATGCAAGATGTGCCCCAATAGAGGGACATCCCAGTGTGACTTCTAACATGTCACAGGACATGCCAGTGCTTCATTTTCTCATAGACTAACCTCAGGTGACCTTCTAGTAGGCCAGTTCTAGCCCAATGTCCTTGGGGCCCATCTACACAGTAGTTGAGCTGGCTGCAGATAGAAGGAAGAGATGTGCAGCCCAGGGAATGAAAACTCCGATTCCAAGTGATGTCTACACAGTGCTCAAGAATGACGATGGGCACTGATTTAAAAGACAACGTACCCTGAGGTTACTTCTGAATGTGTCGGTAAGGTAAAAATAGGATGTTGCCTATTTGTTCTTCAGAGCCATTAACCGATTGCTTTATGAACACTGAAGAGTTAAACTCAATGTATTGCATCTGGGTTTCAAGAGGCCTTTTCTGGATGTATATAAATGCTCTCTAAAGATGAGAAGCTATCCAAGAATTAGTCTTTGGTTCCAGAATAAAGATACCTAGGCATGCTGGCTTGGATACCTCTTACCATCATTAGCAGTCCAGTGCTGATTTCAAACAAAACTCAACCTGTGTATCAGCATAAGGAGCTACCGGTGAAAGAAGGGCTGGGAGAAGCTGTTGCATCTGCCTGGAACTTTCCACGGGGCGCAGCTCCACAGCCTGGCCTGTTGTTACTTAGACACACCCAGCGTGGCCACATTTCCCCCAAATGCCAAGAATCCAAATCTTTGCGTGAGAGCGGATTTTTAAGTGTTGGCTTAAGGACTCACAACAGCAACAGCAATCCATACAATATTATTTCCAGACACGCTCCCCCTCCGTGTGCTTCAGTGGGCATTCAGGGAGACAGATCAATCGTTATAATGACCCTCTTCTCTGTGCAGCCAGGGGCAGATTCAAGGAGATCTGTGAGCGCCCCAACGGCTCCTGCCACGAATTCTGCCTCAAAACAGAAATGCAAGCTGGGAGATGTCTAAGCGGCCAGACATGCTGCCTCCCGCTGGGGAACCAGCCACAGATCGACCCGACGACACCCCCCCAGTACTGAGGCCTATCAGAGGGTCTTGCTTGTTTGGATGCTTCCTTCTCTGCTTCTGCATCTCCATCTCTATCTCCCGAGCTCTGTCTTGTCTTTCACAGGGGTTCTCACCGAGTCCTCAATGAATAATAAAGAAGCGCTCACAAACACAAAGCCCCCGTGCACACCCATGTGCTCTATTTCACTGCATTGCTGTCTGGTCGCATCTTTCTTTCTGGTCCACGCCAGCTTCTGGTGGAGCTCCAGATGTCATGGGGACACTTTCATTCATCCCACCCTTTGAACCCGACCCTGTCACCTTCAGCCTTCACCAGGGTGGCTGATTTCTCCTTGGGAAGATGCTCGACCTTGTTCCATTGGGCTCTGTCCCTGATGGAGGGCAGCACACAGGTACCCTGCAGTCAGACCCACACTTCCTCCCTCTCCCCCCAGTCCGTGAGCCATCATCAGAATCCTGCTCCAGGGACAGAGTCACGACTGAGAAAACACCCTGTCCTCATGGTTCCCCAGGGCAATGAGCACTCAGAGCCTCTCCATGTGCTCCTGGCTGAGAATGGATCCCTTGCACCCCACCTGCCACTGGGCCTGGCCACGAAGCTTCCTTCCCCCGGGCCTCAGCTTCCTCTGCCCACCCTGAAAATGACCACAGACCCAGGGGCTTGAGGCACAATAAAGAGTCCCATAGGCAGAAGTCTGACCTGTAGCTCAGGGCTAAATTAAGGCTCATGGTCAGGGATGCATCCCTTTCTGGAGACGCTCTCCAATAACTGAATAACCAGTCACCATGGCATGCGCTGACCACCAGGGTGCGTGCGTGGAACATGGCGGGTTTCGGCAGCAGGCAACAGAGTGTGGAATATGGTGGGTGTCAGCCATGGTGGGATGGCAGAGCAGGTGAGCAGAGGCACCAGAACAAGGCGTGGTGCCATCACTGTCATGGGGCCAGCCTCTGGTGGTTACTGAAAATTCTTTGTTCCTGCGTGCCATGGTCCTACCCAGTGCTCACACCTGATACCAGTGCAGGCTCCAATCACTTGGTGCCTCGCTTCTCCAACTCCCCCTGCTCTGCTGCTGTCACCAGCCCAAATCACTCCGCACTGTGAACAGGTGCAAGTGGGGCCAGCACCATCAATATGTTGGTGGGAGTGGGGCTGCCGGTGGGCAGGACCAGGTAGGGGCACCAAGGTGTGGCTGAGACTCTCCCCTGTGCCCAAGACCCACCTTTAAGGGCACACAAATTCATGTACTAGGCCCCTAGTATAGTCCATAATACTGTATAACTATGGATGATGCCAGATGGTACTGGACTTATGCGGGGAGAGGGGAGAGTGTCACTTGGCACATTATATAAATGTCTAATCATTCTGCTGTGCATCTGAAACTAATATAATATTGTATGTAAACTGTAATTGGAAAATTGGAAAAAAAAGGAAAAAACTCAGAAAAAAAGAGAATTTGCTCTATCTCTTCAGCCAGAACATGGCCTTCCAGAGAAACCCTGGCTTCCTCCCCCATAACTGCCCTGTACCTCTGCGGCCTGGAGGAGATCCAGTCATGCAGAAAACCTACACTGTTCTCTCTCTCAGTCCCAAGTGTAAATCAACAAGCCCTGGCCCCGAGACAGGAAAGCATCCTGTCTGGCTTGGCTCCTGATCCATGTATATAACCCAAACTTTTCCCCAAGTTCATTCCAAGTCAGCTGCAACCCAATGGCCCTAGAGCCAAACCTAAGCCCTAAGAATTGTCCAAAAAACTAGAAACAAACTAACAAAGGAACTCTGCAGGAGGATTCAGATGCTGAAAACCATAGTTCTCAACCGGAGATGCTTTTGCTCCAGCACCTAATTGATAATGTCTGGTGACATTTTTGTTGTGACAACCAGAAGGATGCTAGTGGCATCTGTGGGTTGAGGTCATGGATGCTACCAACTACCCTACAATGGGAAGGCATGACCTTCAGGCACAGTTATCTGCTCCCAGTGTGCACAGTGCTGATGTCAGAAAACTCTGCTCCAGGCTGTGACCCATCAGAAGAAGCAGAAGGGGACAAATGCCTGGCCTCGAGTACATCTCTGCTAGGAAACCCATGTCACCTCTGCACCCCTCCTCCTGCATCTACGCCCCAAATGCTTCACCTCAACTCAGGATGAGGTGAAGTCACTCTTGGACATTGCAGCATCATAACTGATGTTGTCATTCTTACATACTGTTTCCCTCCAGTTTTTGCTTCTTCCCCCTTTTCAGGGCTTAATACACATCTGGGCCAATTAGCATCAGATCCAACTGCCCCAAAGAATCTGACTTAGTTCTTCCTCGGGTCCAGACCAACTCACAAAACGGTTTCCATGGGTTACTTCAAACCTGCCCAAAGAAATCACAAATGAGCTTGCAACCTACTCACGTAGAACGTTTGCGTGTCAAAAATAATTAAGACCAAGTAAAATATTGCTTTCACTTTGTCACTTTGTCTTTCTTCTACACTATGGTGACACGGGGACCAGGACCCTGCATTTATTTCCCAGACTCCTTTGCCGAGTGGCTGGGAGAGCTTGGATTCTGCAGTTGAGGGAAGGGCCTTCCTTCCTCATTTTTATTCCTATCCTCATTGTCCCAGCAGTGACTGCTCACTACAGCCACCAAAGTCACCTCCTGTCCACCTTCTCATGGTGCTCTACAACTCATCTCATGTCTTCCAAAAGGTTTCTTCTCAGAGCGCCAGAGGCACCCATGACAGTTGGGAAGGTAGCCTCCCCGGGAGCACTCCCAGACAGCATGGAGGGCTGGATGCTGCCGCCAGCCGTTTTCTCCAGGTTACCTCTGCACTCCCTAACTCTAACCCTAACCTCAACACCTGTGCAGCAATCCTGACTTAAATCCCCTTCGTTCTGACCAATCCAAAAGAATAGCATATTAAAATTGAGGGAGATCTGGTAACTCATTCATTGTTTTTCAAGATGTAAAAATAGAATATAGGCTCCAGTTATCTAAAAATATCCTTCTCATCATATTTTAAAAACACATATAATTATTTACCATATAAATACATATACTAGAGGACTGCAACTGTGGGCCCCTTGGCCTGGCCTGCAGGGATCAGGTCGAAACTGGCTCTCCGACATTCCCTGAGGGGGTCCCAGATTGCGAGAGGCCAACAGTGCCCCAGCAGCAACCTAACCCATGGCTGATTCTGCAAGGAATCGAGCTCCCTCCTCCCTCCTTTCTGGGTCTGGGGTGTGGCTGAAATAGATTTGGGGCCGACAGTGCCTCAGAAGCAACCTAACCCATGGCAGATTCTGTGAGGAATTGGGATCCCTCCTCTATTGGTTGGAGTGTCTGCTCCCTGA
Source organism: Lasiurus borealis (assembly GCA_004026805.1). NCBI lineage: Eukaryota > Metazoa > Chordata > Mammalia > Chiroptera > Vespertilionidae > Lasiurus > Lasiurus borealis. The sequence continues at coordinate 39,454 of PVJN01014141.1, forward strand.
TAGTCACTGCACATCATAGCTACTGGGTGAATGCTTGAACAGTTGGACAGTCGCTTAGGCTTTTATATATAAATATATGAATATATGATTATATGAGTATATAAATATATGCATATATGTACATAGCATATTAAAATTTAGGATATATATATATAATAAAAGCTTAATATGCTAAGTGTTCAGTTAGCCGGTGACCGGTCAACTATTCAACCAATCAAAACATAATATGCTAATGATATGCTAAGGCCTCTGAGCTGCTCCCAATCACCAGGGGGCAGTCAACCAGTTGACAAGTTGCTCTGATGTGCACTGACCACCAGTGATGATCAGACTAGGGTCTTCACTGGCTGATCACTAGCCACCTACACCTGGTCCCAGGGGTCTTTCCATAAGGCAACTCAGAACATGGCAGCTGCCTTTACTTAGAGCAAGAGGGAAAGAGAGGGTGCCCAGGATTGGAAAGTGGTTTTCTTATAACCTAATCTAGGAAGTGGCTTACCATCCCACCTGCTGGATTCTACCTGTTAGTCCAGCCCACTCTCAGGCAAGCATATCACACAATGGCATGATCACAAGGAGGCAGAGGTCATTGGGGGCCATCATAGAAGCTGATGATTCTAGCATTCAACAAGAGTAGATTTTTATCCAGATAGTGCAATTTAGGTTTAAACAAAGGACAATTATTATAGCGACTATTCTGCTAAGATAGCAAAAGATACCCATACTGGGAACATTTTTCTAAAACATATAGCTATGATTAAATTTCAGCAGTGGGATTCCAAGAACTTAGTTTTTTTTTCCTAAGTTTTCTACATTTTCTGTAATGCCAGATTTTAATTAAAAACAAAAACTTATAAAAAATAATAAAATATATTTCCAAAGGCCACAAAATCTACAAAGAGGTTGAAAAATGCTTTCAATTTTATAATTGCTATAAGGATTAAATACCAAACTATTTTGGAGCATGTCCTTTTTTTGTTTTTAATCCTCACTGAGGATATTTTTTCCATTGATTTTTAGAGACAGTGGAAAGGAAAGGGGAGAAACACACAGAGAAACATCTATGTGAACGAGACACATCAATTGGTTGCCTCCTGCATGCATGCCAACCAGGGCTGGGGATCGAGCCTACAACTGAGTTATATGCCCTTGACACGAATCGAATCCAGGACCCTTCAGTCCATGGGCTTGTGCTCTAACCACGGAGAAAAACAGGCCAGGGCTGGAGCATGTTCTTGGTCATCTTTTTCATGAAGTCTTTCCCATCCTTCCTTTTCTTTGGTATAAATAACTGCTATCTCCTCAGGCTTATTGTGTCCCTTTATGTATATTACTGCCTGCATCCATTTTACTGTTCATCTCCCATGATCTGATTGAGCCACCTGGTGTTACCTAGCTTTACAACACAGCCTGGCACATAGGAAGTGATCACGTATGGCCAGTGGTCACATATGCATGTGCCTAAGGAACGCAGGAGAGAACACGGCTTATAGGGAGGCTACCCCGACCCCCTGGGGACATGGGCAGCATTGACTTTGGCTCTCTCGTCCATTGAGTTGCCAGCACAGGGTGTACTTTTGTGTCTGGAGATTTCCTGTGGGAGACTGAGTTCTCCTGGCTTTGTCAGGGTCTACTACTTCTGGCTTTGTCAGGGTCTACTAACCAAGAACAAACCACAGGCCCGGGAGCGTCATAAAAAGCCGGGGGCCTGCCATCCTCCGAGACTCCAGACTCTGACTGTTCTGATGCCTTTCCTCTTCACTGGCTTGTCAACCATGAGGCACCATGTGCTTCTCTCCACTCTCCTCCTTCTGACCCTCTTACCCCCAGGTAAGGTGATGGCTGACCACAGGGTTCTGCGGTGTAGAAGGCTCTCTAGCAGGTCGAACCAAACCCTGGCATCAGTCTTATGGACTCATAGACCTAATATGAACAGCTTCTCTGGGACCATAACAGGGTAGGATAGGAATGAGACCACTCCTTTCCCATGGACCAAACTGCCTGCTGAGGTCACATCTGCTTTCTCCATACTTTGTATCTTGGGATGCCTGGATGAGGCATGATCACTGATTCGTAGGCAGCTGAATCTGAAAAAGCTTCAACAGCAGTGGCTTTTCAGATCTATCATTATATCTACTCACTAGGTCAAAGGAGGTGGACAGAATGCTATCACCAGCAGCTGGTGCTAAGGGCATGGCTTGGGATTCTCTGTCATGATGTGTTTGCCACCTGAATGGATGCAGATGTGCTCTCATTATGGAAGAGGTATGTCCAGGGTTGTAAGAAGAGGCTGGGCATATACCTAGACACTTTTGGGAAGCAAAGGGACCCCTGTGAACAAACAGGCACAAAACAGAACTGTCCCAGCCAAACTGCTCACTGTCTCTAAATGGCACACACCCAGTGTTGGGTGTTACTGAGAAGACGGTGTGCTCATCTACATCCTAAGCAAGGGATTCCTATGGTAAATGACAGCCACAAAAAATATGTTCCCGAAGCCTGAATCTGGTCCTGTGACAGGAGGCGGGAGCACACACTTTGGAATGCTAATGCATTAGTTAGGCAGGAAGAAAGCAATTGTGCTGGGATATGGAGAGGGTCATACAAAAGGTTATATTCTATGGTCACAGACCCTTTGTGTTAACAGGTTCAAACTCATCATGTTCAGAGGCAAGGGCTGAGGTCTTTGGCAATGCTCCACACGTCTGGAATTTAAGCATTTGTACGTGCATCTGGGAACAAGGCTCCAGGGCTTAAGAGGCCAATAGCAACGGTGTACAGAGAATTTAGTGTGTTCTTCAGGCGAGGCTACTCTATATCAGTGGGACAGGTCATAGGTAGGAGACACATGTTAAACGCAATAGTCTTTCTGTTTGCACCTGGAAATATTCCCGCTCAGAGATGAGCTTTCATTATGGAAGAGGTATGTGCATGGTTGTAAAAGGAGGCTGCACATGTACCTTTTTATCCAAACTAGACACGTTTGGGAAGGAAAGGGACCGCTGTTAATAACTGTATTTGACCGCTACATCAAATCCTTTAATTTAAAGGAGGATTTGTTTAGATTGTCCTCACTGCTAGTCACTCTTCTGAATTTCACCCTGGGAAGTATGGTATCAATGGGGACTATTGGAGGCTATGGCTCAAACACAGAAAAAAAAATCCGCTGCTGGAAATGCAGCTGTCAGTGTGAACTCCACACTATTTCCAGGTTGCTTACCCATCAGCCTCCACCGATCTCTGGACAATGCTGAATCAGACCAGGTGGATTCTTGAGTTTGTGGGTGTTCACATGCTCACGGTGGAAGCAGGCATCGACAAGGGTCGGAGCTGCGTGGGGGTTCTTCCATCTCCACACCCCTGTCCAGGAAGGAGCTTTGAGACTCAAGTGGTCCAAATACCACCTTCCTGCTCAGTGGTCTCAGTTCTGTTGGCCCACCTAGTCCTTGCCGTGGCTTCTATGTCCTTATCTTTCCCTTCGATACTTCTTCCTAGGCCTTCTATGGAACAGGCTGCCGTTTCGTAGTTTGCCACCCCTTTTTCTCCCATCCTGGAAAGACCCGAGGCTCAGTTCCTCTTCTTTCTCACCATCCAGATATTGGGGCCAGTTTCATCCTTTTTAAATTCCTCTCCTGAATTTCTCTTTTGAACTCCAGTCCTACAATGAATATCCAATGGTGTGTGATTTGTATCATTCTATGGATGTTTAATTTCAAAGTTAATATTCAAAAATGAGCTCCTAAGTTTCCCTCCATGAGTCTCCGCCATAGAGTTTTACCCCAGCATGGTGGGCTGTGGCCAGCATTCCATGGAGCCCCTCTACACCATTTCATGTTCAATAGTTCTTACATCTGCACCCTGAAAGTATCTCTCTGGGCTTCTGTCCCATGACCAGGGAAAAACTGCCCCATACTCAGTGAAATGCCAGAGTGTTTATGGAATTTCTCTCTTTGTGGCAGAATAATATTCCATTGTCACACATATCACATTTTCTTCCTCCATCAACAGATTCAATGTATGTCCTGAGGATGGACTCTTAGGATCTTGGCTACTCGGAATATTTCTACAATGAACAATAGTGCTGATATCTCTTTGAGATAGTGATTTCTTCTCCTTTGAATATATAGCCTGAAGTGGGTTTTGCTGGATCATATGGTAGTTCTGCTTTAAAATACTTGAGGAATCTCCATATTGTTTCCCATAGTGACTGCACTAATTTACACACACCCGCCCCCAGTGTACCAGGGCTCCCTTTTCTTCACATCTTTCCCAGGACTTGTTATCTCTGGTCTTTTTTATAATAGCGATTTGAACAGATGTGAGGTGGTATTTCATTGTGGTTTGGATTTGCACTTCGCTTCAGTTTAGTGATGCTAAGCTAAGCACCTTTTCATGTCCTTGTTGGCCATATGTTAGTCTTTTTTTTTTTAAAACAGAAAGTCTACTCAAGTCTTCTGTTCATATCTTAATTGGATTACCATTATTATTATTATTATTATTATTATTATTACATTGAGTTGTATGGGTTCCTTATATATCTGCATAGTTATGATTTGCAATTTTTTCCCATTCTGTGGGTTTCCTTTTCACTTTGTTGATGGCTTTTTTTTTTCTGTGAAGAAGATTTTTAGTTTCATGCAGTCCTAGTTATTTCTTTTTCTTTTTATGACTTGTTCTATTGGTATTGCATCTAAAGGTCATTGCCAAGACCCATGTCAAGTAAATTTGTTCTGATGTTTTCTTCTAGAACTTTTATGGCTTTGGGTCTTATGTTGAAGTGTTTAATCTACTTCAAGGCAAGTTTTGTGTGTTGTTTCATTGATTTGATGTGAATATCCAGTTTTCCAAGAATCACTTATTGAAGAGACAGTCCTTTCCTCATTGGGTATTCTTGGCTTGTATGTCACATATTAGTTGACCACAAATATCTGGGTTTATTTCTGGGCTCTCAGTTCAGTTCCCTTGGTCTATTGAATTTGTTTCTAGAGCAGTACCTTACTGTTTTGATGAATTTAGCTTTGGAATAGAGATTGACTTTAGGAAGTGTGATGCCTTCATCTTTGTTCTACTTTCTCAAGATTTCCTTAGATAGTCAGGGATTTTTTTCATGGTGTCATATGAATTTTAGAATTGTTTTTTTTCCCCAATATTCTCCATATACACAGGTCTTTCTGCTCTTCAAATAAACTAAGCCAGAAGAATGTATTTTTATTCTCATCATTCAGAAGTCATTTCAAAAGCTACATCCTCCTCAGAAAGCCTCTATTTTATCAATTCCAACATCCAGACCTTTCCATTATCACATTATTTTGTTCTAAACACTTGCCACTTTCTGATATTATATTATTAATTTATTTTTGTGTTATCATTATTTACTTTACTGAGTATAAGTTCTGTGAGAATACAAACTACTATTTCAGCTATTTTCAGTGTTCTATCATTCGTATAAAGAAAAATGACAAAGAGAAGAAGTTGGTAAATCTTGGCAGAAGATCCATATAAACGAGTAAATGAAGAAAACTGGTACATTTAAAATGTGTATTTTATCCATCCACGTGTTGTTCCATCTTGCCACTTACCAAAGTTCTTACGTTAGCGAGGACAAGACCTGACAAGAAAAGGAAAGGCATTGTGAACACTCAGGCTGCTGGGTGAACAGCAAAGACAGTGTGAGCGTGGCGGGGACCCTGAGCGGAGCCTTCATCCCGCTCCTCCTCTCCACGTAGAAATGCTCAATCCAGAACTCTTCTGTCCTCACAGGCGGAGTGGATTCACCCAGGGACTAATTACCTCACAGAATCTCTCTCTCTTTCTCTCTCTCTTGCAGTAAGAAGCGGTTTGGGTGCTGCTGAAAATCATTGTCTCAATCTGTCTGGCACCTGTAGAAGAGACATCTGCAAACTGATAGAGGATACCATTGGTGGCTGCCGAAGAAGGTTTAAATGCTGCAGAGCATGGTGGGTCCTGATACCAGTCCCCACACCAGTTATATATTCAGAATACCAAGAACCCCTGGCGCCTAGGGTGAAATGAAATGAGGAAAAGAAAGCATCCAAAGGAACATTCCTGACATCTAACGTTAGGATATATATATATTTTTTTTTTTTGATGTATTCCAACTTTATGACCAACTTTTATTTTCCTGTGTCGCTAAAAATAAATACACAGAATGACTTAAAATCTACCCACGTGCTACTTCTTTGGATTCCTTTTCAAATCCAAACAATGTCTTTTAAAGCAAGAAAGGCCATTTATTTAACAACAGATACCTATTTTAAAATTTGTCACAGAAAGACCAAAAAGTTAACAACAACAAAAAAAAAAGATGCAAAGGTGAAACTAAACACACAAAACATCATTAAATAGACACGCAGAGAAAATGCAAAGGCAAAACGCAGAGGAAATTCAGAAAATATGAGGAAAGGGAAGAGATATAGATAAAGAAAGGGGACAACACATAAAGGGGAAAAGAAGAATGATTTGGGATAAACACGAAGACGGTCACTGCACCGCAGATAACCGTAAAGAGATGGAAACAAAAAAGGAGAGAGAATGAGAGGTTGAAGATAAACAGAAATGTGTAGTAATTATCTAAACGATAAAACTCCAACTAACAAAGAGATTCTGATGTTACCCCTGTGAAAACACATTATGATCATGTAGATTCCCAAGGTTTTACCCCCCTAGACACATACTTTCTTCATAGAACTGGAATTTCACTGTGACTACATGTCGACCTCTTTGCAGAGTATGCTGTCAGTTCTCCTTTCGCATAGAGACCGGGGTACTTCATAACTTCTGGCTTCAAATTCATCTTCCCCCCTTCTTGTCTGAAGTGCTGACGTTCCTTTCCTGATGTCACATCCCTCAAAGTAGATCTTAATAGTTTCAGTTTTCACTCACGTATTACATTTTTATGATTAGAAAAATGCGGTGAGGACCTCCTTTTTCTTTCTATAATGCAATGTTTATTTTTGTATTCTCAGAGTGTGCACATTTTCTACATAACGTGATACCATCTTGACAAGGATAAGGGCAAAATTGACCTTAAAAACAGTGGAGCGGTAGGTCAGGAACGAAGTGTGTAAATGGTGGTCAGAGAGCTACTTCATGCTCTCCATGCTCCGGATTATGTCAGGGACTATTCCCGTTATTGATGACTTCTTGAGTAAGCTTTGGTGGTCTGGGTATTTAAAAAAAAAAACTTGTCCTACTTTAAATAAGATATATTCACCATCATGAAAATGTTTAGGAATACTATTGAAGTTATGTTCTATCAGTTTATTTATTTATTTTTAACATAATTTTTATTTGTTTATTTATTTATCTTTTTATTTTATTTTATTAATTTTTTATACATATCTCCTCATTGCCGCCCCTCCCTCCCAGGCATACCCCAACACCCCCAGTGTCTATGTTCATTGGTTATGCTTATATGCATGCATACAAGTCCTTTGATTGACCTCTTATTTTTAAAACTATTTTTAAGTATACATTTTTATGGGTTTTAGAGAGGAAGAGAGGAGAGATAGAAACACCAATATGAGGTAGAATCATTGATTGGATGTCTCCTGCACCCAAAACATGGTCATGTCCCTTGACCAGGATTTGAACTATGACATCTTGATTCATAGGCTGATGCTCAACCACTTATAAAAGACAGCAAGATAATAAGCAAGAAATAATGGACTTCAAAGTCGTCAGAAATTTAACAAAATAGCAATAGTAAGTTCTTACTTATCCTATATAATAAAAGCCTAATATGCAAATCGACTAATGGTGGAATAACTGGTTGCTATGACATACACTGACCACCAGG
>PVJN01014142.1:0-39314 GCA_004026805.1 Lasiurus borealis
AAAAAAAAAAAAAAAAAAAAAAAAAAGAACGATGGGGCATCATTGCTAAGAGCAGTCCTGGGCCAGCCCTGGCCAGCACCGCACCCGGAACACGGCTGCCCACGCTTCAGCGGGAAGGTGTCACAAGCCTGTGGGGACCCCGTCTTTCACCCCCCGCCCCCTCTGACCTTCTCCCCGCAGGCGGCCGCCAGCACGGTCTTGGTGATGTACTGCTCAAACAGCAGCACCAGCAGGACCCACAGGAAGCGTCCCGCGCCGAGGGTGTCGACGAGCTGGGCCAGGACCGGCAGGCGCCTGTGCTCGGGGACGTGCGGCAGCGCATCCACAAACACTCGCATGATCTTCACCACGATCGCCTCCACGTTCCTCGTGACTTCCGCCGAGTCCCCGCCGTCCGACTGCAGAGTGGCAGGCAGGGTCAGCGGGGTAACAAACAGCCCCCACCAACAGGCTTTCCGTGGGCAGGACAAGCCTTCCTGTGTGCCCAGCACAACTGAGATAATCTATCCATCCATCCACCCATCCATCCATCATCTATCTACCTATCCATCCATCCTTCAAGTGTGCCCAGCGCTACTGAGATTATCTATCTATCCATCCATCCATCATCCATCTATCCATTTATCTATCATCTATCTATCTATCTATCTATCTATCCATCCATCCTTCATGTGTGCCCAGCGCTACTGAGATTATCTATCTATCTGTCTGTCTGTCTGTCTATCTATCTATCTATCATCAAGACAAGCCTTCATGTGTGCCCAGCACTAGTGAGATAATCTATCCATCCATCCATCCATCCATCCATCTATCTATTTATTTTTGATGCAGAAAAATTTGTGCAAGAATGGGCCTTCCTTCCCTATTAAAATAATCTTACTAATCAAAGGCCAATCAGGAGATATTCGATAAGGTAAATTACATCGCAGGCACCATTCGGCCCTAAGGGGATACAGAGTGTAGGATATGAGCCCAGCCCCAAAGGAGACTGACTCCTCAGAAACAAGACGCGGGGTGAGGAGGGCACGGGGCACTGGATGGTAGACCCCAATGCCAGGCCCTGAGAGGTCTGCCTTTGGATGCCAGGGGAGCTGCAAAGAACAGGCAGGATCGGTGTATGCTCGAGAAGAGTGGGTACAACTGAGAGCACAGAAATGCCAGGGGGAGCTTGTTTCAGCATCAAGTTCAAACCATTCCTCTCTGGTTCGGGTGCTCATAACAGAGCTGTTCAATGAGTACACCAACGCCCTGCCCTCTACTTCTGTCTCGATTATCTGCTCCCCACAAACCAACCACATTACACTCTCTTCACACTGGGCACCTTCTCGGCTGCGCCTCTGCTTACGCTCCTGATGCTGCTGCCAATTCCCGGGCAAATCCTGCACCTTCCTACCCATCACCTGGTTTCCTAGGAAACTGTGGTCAGCCTGGCCCAGATGGACGGTCCCTATTGTGGACTCTGCAGCACTTCCCTATCCTATGGGCATATATAATATCAAGGCAGTGTTTTTCTTAATACTATATACCTATGTGTATGTGTCCTGTTTCACTAAGGTGCTGGAAACGGAGAATACCAATGTAAAAGCGAGATTAAAAGGAGACAGTGCTGATCCGGTCATCCCCGGGATGGTCCATCAATGACATAAGATATGACCAACGACAATGGAGGTACACAGAAAACTCAAGGAGATGACCAACCTCTTCCATCTGCGAGGCCACTTTTTAGTTCAAATGTCCATCCTTACAGGCAGACACTAGCCTCCCTCATCTGAGCGCTTAGCTCTCAGAGAGCGTGTGCATGTCTGTGGAATTGCACAGTAAGGCTGCCACTGTAGCGCTAACGCTTCCTATCTTCACCGACCTACACAAGGGTTATTACATATTAATAACCGGTTCCGCATAACGTCCTCCAATACATCAATTTTCCCCCAAATGTAAATTCACTTTGTCAGAATTCAGTCAATTAAGCTCGTAGAATGCCTATTTATTCGCGTTTTGGAAAAGACATCATTTTCAAGATTACTTCTTAGCTTCATCATCTACATTAATTTAAGAGGCACTAATACCTGAGCATTCTAGAAAGGCTGGTAACAGTCATTCATTTACTGCTACTCCAAGTTCATATTATGCAAAATTTTAAAAACTATAGAAAATGATACTAGCAATGGGATACAGACAGTTTACCTGAATAAGTGCCGGAATAACCATTTTCACTGTCTTGTTAATAACTTGAAAACTGTAAGTATCATCTAGACGCATGACGTTGGCTCCCATAAATGTGAAAATAGACATAATGTTGTGCAGAACTTTATCCTGAAAGAAAATACATTTTTCAACATTGTCTATTTTAAACAAATCACATATCAATGATTCATGACACCTCGCTAATAAGAGAAAAAACTCTCTTTTAAAATGTGCAAAGGATTGAAAAAGACATTTCTCCAAAGGCAAACGAACATCCATAACACATGAAAAGATGCTCAACTTCCTTAGTCATTAGGGAAATGCAAAACCCACAGACACTCTTGTGCACCCACCAGCCTGTGCAGGGATGACAGAAACCCCGGGAATACTGGCTGCAGGCCCACTTACAGGAAATATGCCGGCCACCGTCCCCAGAAGCAAGAGGGCGTGGTGGTGGGTCTGAGGCATCTCTGAGACGCGGATGCACTGCACGATCAGTTCCACGTTGAACTTCTCCTCGTCCAGGACGTCTGCGGCGGGGAGAAACGCACAAGCTGTCGGTGGCAGGCACGGTCCTGCCCGAGGTGGACAGTCCCTCACCTTCCCCGCCCCCGAAGCACACGCATACCTTTAGGTATCCTGCCGCCGTCTGGGGAGAGCTTCTGGCAGATGTTGAGCAAGCAGCTGAGAATGAGCTGTTTGGTGTACTCCATGTTTCCCTGCTCCAGAGGCACAGGCTCTAAGCACCTGCAGGATCCAGAGGGCGGGAGGTGAAAGCTGAATCGTGTCAGTCAGGAACACTCCCATGACCACTGTCCAGCACATGGATGAAATAAGAAATGACTAAGACATCAACATTCAACATCCAGTCTATACACAGGATGCAAGATTTTGAATTCTAACCGCTTTCTCAGCTCCTCCCTGCTGCACTTTCCATGACCCCGTGGAGAATCCTAGAATTGATTTGCCTTTAGATGAAAGAACGCATCCACAATTCAATGGCACTCGCTATGGCTCACTACCTAATAATTTGCACGTAAAATAGAGTGGACGTGGTCTTGTATCTTTAAATACAAGCAATGCTACCCCGGGGACAGGGCACTTGCAGGGCAAGTGGCCACTTCCTACACAGCCCAGGGTGAAGGTCAGCATGGGCACTGGCAATGGGGCCGAACCCATCCTTTTAAATATATATATTTTATTGATTTTTTACAGAGAGCAAGGGAGAGGGATAGAAAGTCAAAAACATCGATGAGAGAGAGAGACATCGATCAGCTGCCTTTTGCATGTCCCCTACTGGGAACGTGCCCACAACCAAGGTACATGCCCTTGACGGGAATAGAATCTGGGACCTTTCAGTCGGCAGGCCAACACTCTATCCACTGAGCTAAACCGGTTTCGGCTAACCCATCCTTTCATCTTTCTACAACAGCCCTTAACCTGCTCTATTTTACAGACCAGCGAGGCCAGGGAAGAGTGAATTAAAATAAGGCCAGGAGGTGTAAGAATCCCCTCCTCTCCTGGACCAAAGGCAGGGCCGTTACCTCGACAGCAGGCTGAAAAGAGTCGGGATCAGGATCTGAGGGTTTTTGAGCTTCTTTTTGTGCTGCAGCAATTCCAGGATGAGGGTTACTCTCTGCCAGTAAGAACCTCCGACGTCCTGAACAGATTCTTGATCTTGGGATTTCCTGGGAAACAGATGTGACAAAAAGATGGAAAAGCCAATACTGTGAGTGCTAAGAATACATACACCTGATTATGCCAAAGGGAGGGTACGGAAGGGTCACAACGGTTTCTTCACGTTCAAGGTCTGGAGCAGCACGCTCCCTGCATGACAGCTTACTTCTGCTGCATCTTCTGCCTTCTGGTTTGCTGAATCGTGCCCAAGCACTTGGTTTTATCTGGTGGCTCCAGTTCTATTCTTATTTGCTCAGCGTTGACGGAAATCTGAAACATGAAAAAAATGTTTCATGTTTCATGGGATAAAGTTAAAGCAATCAACATTCCATAGCTCATGGGATAAAGTTAAAGCAATGAACGTTGACTAGATGAAATGAAAAGTGAACAGAGACGCAATGAAAATCTCTGTTCACTTTTATGTCTCCCTATGACTCTGGAGCTCAGGCCAAACCCCAAAGGCAAACACCACTGACATTTTCTTACATAGTATTCTTTTAAAAATGTGTATACTGACAGCTATATAAAGATGGAAAGAATAAAACAAACAGGAGCATATGATACACCCTGCTCTGTACCTTCATTTGTTTCACTTAATTTGCCTTAGAAATCAGAGTAAATACACGGTCAATTTTGAGAACGCTGAGCGCAGACATGAGGGCTTCCCAGGCCCTTACCCTGTGCGTGTGACTTCCAACAACAGAGTAACTAGTGCTTATTCTGCTGTGTGCTGGGTCTCAGTGGACACACAAACCAAAATGCAGGCTCTCAATGTCACTCCACACGCATCATTAGACAACACTGAAGTTAGGCAGAATGAGCTGTTTGTAGGCAAGCACCAGCCACCTCTCATTCCAACAGCCAGATCCCCTCTAACATCAGTAAACTCAGCTTCTCGGCCTTTTGGCTAAGATCAAATGTAGTAAAATCAGTAAACTCCAACTAATACACACTTGCTACCTGGTTAAAACCATAAATATGTCAGACGTTAAAATCAACAGCGAAGATTTCTAATTCTGATTTAGCATTTTTCTATGATTGACTTTTCTGTGGGGATTTTTAACGGTAGCACTGGACTTCCTAAAAGAGGATTCTTCAACAAGGTGTTATTTGGACAAGAACAAACATTGATAAACAACTTACCCCTTTAAACACACTGCTAACAGTCTGAGCACAATGGGAATTTTTACAGTTCACCAGTAAGTCAAACAATGTGCACAAAAGCTTCTGCTGAACTCTTTCATCTGCTATGGCAGCAAAAAATGGCTTTGTAATCTAGAGGAGGTAAAAAAAAACAACAAAAAAACAAAGGCCATTGAGCTCAATGAACAAACTTGAATCTCTGAAACATTCTTTACATCATTCTCTTACAAATGTAAAATTGTTCCTAATTTTGTCAGTTAAAATGCAATACTTTTTAAAGAGTTGTTCATAGAAATATATTTATTTAAAAATATATATATTTTATTAATTTTTTACAGAGAGGAAGGGAGAGAGACAGTCAGAAACATCAATGAGAGAGAGAGACATCTATTAGCAGCCTTCTGCACAACCCCCACTGGGAATGTGCCTGCAATCAAGGTCCGTACGTGCTCTTGACCGGAATCGAATCCAGGACCTTTCAGTCTGCAAGCCAACACCCTATCCACTGAGCTAAACCACTTTCGGCATAAAATGCAGTACTTTTTAATGACCCATGTCCATCACTGTTTTGCAAAGTGGGTCAAATAAATCATGTTCTTTTAAAACTTGTCCAGTCCATTTCATCTTCTCCAAGTAAAACATCACACAGTTTAAAAAACTCAATGTGCTTTGGTTTCTGAAAGAAGTCACTGACCTTTTCGAGGGCTGTGATCTGAATGGACGGCATGCCCGTAAAAAGTTCCTCCGTGGTGTGCACAGCTTTTATGAGTATATCCAAGCTCTTTGGGTCTTTATGTAAAAGAGAAGCTGAATACTCATTGTATTTTCCCAAAATGAGATGCAAAACAGTGGCTTCGTCTTTCAGGACAGCCGAGGGCTCCTTCTGGATCTTTCCTAGCAGTTGCTCAGCCATAGGCAACAGCTGACCGAGCACCATCTGAAGTGTGGAAAGTTGATTAGAAAACAGTTACCACACGGGCACAGGTTTCCTTCTCTAACAAAGATCTGCAAAGAGATCCTGTTGGCAGACTGCAAGCTCAGCCTGGAGAACACCCCCCAATAATGATGTCCACGTGGACATGGGATGACTGGTAGCCCAGTGAAGCACGCAGGTCCCGTCTACAGTTCAGTCTATAATGAATGACCCTTTTCTGAGATCAATGGAGAAACCTGAATATCCCAAGACTTTGTGAAAACAGGAAATACAAACTAAACTGAAGTTTTGGATTACAAACGTACATTTTAGCTTTTTCTAAAACAATGAACCTTTCCCTAAGTGTATCCAACTTGGTAGATAATATGAATGCAAATTATGTATGTGAAGGCTTTCACTACTGCCAGCAAAATATGGCTTCTGGGCCCATCTGTTTGCATACTGTCTCCGCCGCCACTGCCACAGAGGACGGAGCTGAGCAGCTGTCTGAGACTGTACAGACTGCAGGGCCTAAATTTTCACCACTTGGTTATTTATGGAATAAGTTGGTCAATTCCTGTTTCAACTACACCCGGGATGACAGCTGATAAACGCCATGTTTGCTCCCACCAGGGAAACAGTCCAGCGGTTTTCCCCCCATTCCACCCGTTAGTACATCTCCACGCTGCAGTCAGCCCGAAACTGGGGACGTGCAGGCACTTGGACACCAGGACCAGGGAGAGGGGAGAGCAGCGACCCCCGTCACATCACCACGGCTCTGGAACCCCTCTTCTGTACCACAGGTTTCCTTGACAACATAACGAAAGCTGTGGCTTTCCGTCCGGAAAGTGTAAGCTTTAAAAAGTGAGCAAATAGTTTGGAACGTCTGAATAAATCACCTCGTGAAGGGTTTTTACCAGAAGCACAGATGCAACCCTTTTATCTGCAGCGCCCACCTTTCGTGTTTCCCCAGGTGATTGAAAAATTCATTTAAAATTAAAGATAATACACAATTTTAAAACGGGAAGGAAGGCATCAATATGTGCTTTTGGTTTCCTAGTTATTTTTCTCCACCACGATGCTTCCCTCCCTAAATCAGTAAGGACATGTTCATTCTGAATGCATATATGTGATTCTGCCCGGTCTCAACGGTGTGAGAGTATTATGGTGACCTGCCATGTCACCCCATGGGATCAGGTCCACTCACGGCACTCACCTCACTGTTAACCCCTTGAAGCACTTTCAGCAGATCTTTTGCAACGTAAGATGGGCAACTAGATACACAGTAAAGCAGGTTTTTCAAAGTTTCAGACAACTTCTGATGAGATTTCGGTTTTTTCTCTCTCTGTAGTTCCTCAAATAAAGTAGCCAAATCCTAGGGAAATCAAAAGGACAATCGGATGAAGCAGAGGTCAGGAACTATAAAGGCTAAATGTAGTAATTACAGAGGGTCACTTTTCATTTCCCCTGAAACCTTCTCAAGACCTTTGGTGCCCCTGAGCTCATCCTCAAGAGCCAGGCACATGTTTTCTGGCAGCCATCTTTAAAAATAGGGGAGAAAAGTGTGCAAGTACAGTGGTTCCTTGAGATACGAGTGCCCTAACATACGAGATTTTTGAGATACGAGCTGTTGAGCGAGCGATTTTTGCTTTGAAACACGAGCAACATTTGAGATAGGAGTAATAGCGCGGATCAGCCCACTGCACACGACCCACCAATTAACCGTGACTGGAGTGTCTCATAGTTTCCCACGCCTCAAGGTTACAGAACGAATTAAACTAGTATCTCGAGGTACCACTGTACTGACAGACCAGTTTCTAAGTTCAGCGACTAAACTCGCAAGCCTTACAAAGCAAGTCAAGGACAGAGGGCACCACACAGGTGGACACAAAGCGCGCGCGCAACACACACACACACACACACACACACACACACACACACACACACACACACACACAGCCTCCCATGCGATGTGCTACCTGAATGACATAGGAGGCGTCCGAGGTGACCTCCTCCGCTTTGGGCACCACGTGCTCGATCACCAGGTGGAACTGGGAGGCCACGCCGCCGAGGGCCTGCAGGCAGTGCACGGCCGCCCTCCGCACCTCCTTTACGGGGCTCCCCAGGTTAAGGAGAAGGGATGCCACTACTGAAACCAGAGGGAGAAAACATGGGAAGAACCATTTAAAGGCAGAACTCAGTGTACAATGTAAACACTGCCCCCGGGTACATGATGAGACGTTTTATTCCCAACTCACACTCGCTCTTCAAGGATCACTCACTGGATCTGGTATTCTAGAAACATCTTAGCCAGGTGCTGGTCAATTCTTTGGAAAGGACACAAATGACAGCCTCATACAGACACACTGTTCTACAGAAACTGCTGTCGCACCTCAAAACACTCTGGGACATTTTTCCACATAAAAACAAATTAAATTGTTCTTTTTAAATTGTGCAAGACTTTCCGTATGTTTAAAACTAGTACCTCACTGGAGAAAGTTTAGGTTTCTAGACTTTTCACATTAAAACAGCTGCAAACAGCCCTGTACACAGCTCTTTGTACAATGTGTGGAGGAAGTTACGCATCAGTGCATTGTGCTTTACAGATTTTGTCCTGAACTGATGTCTATTGTGACTTTACTGGCCCTTTGCCGGAACTGAACCCGGGACCTTCAGTCCGCAGGCCAATGCTTTATCCACTGAGCAACACCAGCTAAGGCAGACCTCACTTTTCAATGCAGAAATGTTACTTCAGTACTGAACTGTAGCATGACGGTTTGGCTTCATCACCTGTCACTTCTATCACTTGTGTTAGTGAGATTTTGCAACTGACATTTGTAACTTAAAGCAACACTAAGAAGTGAACAGAGTTTATTTATTTGGGGTTAACACGCACATACTCTATTTCAAAATCTATAAAAAAGAAATTCTCCAAACTACCACCCACATGCACCACCTACAGAGAAGGCTGTGGAGCAGTCGCAGCGGGACAGACAATGCCCCGGAAGTACCTGGGGAGGACATGGAGGCCAGGTGGGCTCTGCTCTGAGGCCTCTGCGAGGCCAGCACCGCGCAGCCCACGTACAGGGCCTGAGTCTGCAGCACCGTCTTCACGCAGCAGCGCAGTGGGTTTGAAAGGCTAGACCCGTAGGTCCACGCCACAGACAGGAACTTGAATAACTGAGAGACATCTTCTAGGTGCACCTGAATTAGAGAAACGGACAAAAACGGTGATGTTTAAGTTTTACTAAATACAGGTTGGTTCCTAGTCCTTTCCCCTAGTGTACAATCATAGAAAACACACACACACACATACACGAAAACAATATTTTGCTGTGTCCATCCACTTAGCCTTGCTTATTTTAGACTTAGTGTTTTTAGCAAACTTGGAAGTACAGTGGTACCTCAAGATACGAGATTAATTTGTTCCGTAACCTTGAGCTGTGGGAAACTATGAGACGCTCGAGTCGCGGTAAACTGGTGGGTCGTGTGCAGCCGGCCAATCCATGCGATTACTATTATCTCAAATGTTGCTCATATTTCAAAAATCGCTCGCTCGATGGCTCGCATCTCAAAAATCTCGTATGTTAGGGCACTCGTATCTTGAGGTACCATGTATGTAAATAATTCCAGAGGACTGATATCTAGAGGACTCACTATAGCTTGCACTTGAACGCATCTAACAAACTAACAGAAAAACATGACTGAGTACCCTGAGCAGCACAGCGCGAAGAGTGGTGCCAGGGGAGCCTCACCAGGAAGCCCTGCCAGGCGGAGTGGACATTGCCCGCTGTGTCCAAGCTGCCCAACAGGCACAAGAACGCAGCGCTGACCTCTGGCCCCGGCAGCAGGCGGGTCGCTGGTGCTGTGACCAAGTTCCTTCCCTGAGTGACTCTGAATACACTCAGTCACCTCTCTGAACGGCAATGTCTCGTGGGCAATGGCACGAACCCAGACTGATTACACGTGGCCCGGCCTAGCCCACCGGGAGGCAGACGGCAAGGTCAGTCTCGGTCAAACACCGGCAAGGTAGATGCGCTTTGCTGTTTAAAAGTCTACTTTTCATTTTCACGCCATTTTCGTAACTCAAACATCTGCGTGGCTCGAAAGGGAAGAAGACGCCCGAGAGAGCAGCCTCGCACCTTTATGAAGAGCTTCATCAGCAGCCTGAAGTGCGCGCTGTCGGCACCGCTGAGAAGGATCTCGAAGAGGCCGAGGAGCAGGCGCAGGTAGTCTCTGCCGTCCTCCTCCAGGCGCTCAGGGTTCCACCAAACGCCACCTACACGGATGCGGTGAAAGAGACCATGCGTGACTTATGGGAACACTGCTGGGCCTTTTTTTCTTTTTAATATATTTTTATTGACTTTTTACAGAAAGAAAGAGAGAGGGATAGAGAGTTAGCAACATCGATGAGAAAGAGACATCGATCAGCTGCCTCCTGCAAGCCCCCCACTGGGGATGTGCCCGCAAACAAGATACGTGCCCTTGACTGGAATTGAACGTGGGATCTTTCAGTCCACAGGCTGACACTCTATCCTCTGAGCCAAACCGGTTTTAGCCTGCTGGGCCTTTTCACCCAACACAAGCACAGGCATGGACCCAGGAATGCTGTTCCCCGAGGTCTCATATTCTAAAGCGGCGGTTCTCAACCTTCCTAAGGCCGCGACCCTTGCATACAGTTCCTCATGGGGTGGTGACCCCCAACCATGCAATTTTGCTACTGTGATGCATCGTGATGTAAATATCTGCATTTTCCGATGGTCTTAGGCGACCCCTGTGAAAGGGTCGTTCGACTTCCAAAGGGGTCGCGACCCACAGGTTGAGAACCGCTGTTCTAAAGATTCCCACCTTGTCCTACCTTTGGGGAAAGATTTGGGAGCCTTCAGGGCATGAATGAAGTTTTTCAGTGAGAACAGGAGCAACAGCGAGTCCTGCACGGCGATCCTCTGGGCGGTGCTGGCCTGCTGGATGTAGTGTGCCCACAGCTGCACGGGCATCCCTCTGTCCAGCACCAGCTCAGAATGCCACTCCGAGGGGACTTCCTGAAATGGCAAGGCGACAAAAACGGCAGATTTAGAGGCCCACAGGGGGACCGCGATGATGTCTGTGACTGAATAACATGGAAACTTGAGTCTGTATATGAATTTAGACAAGAATAGTCTGTATATGAATTTAGGCGAGAATCACCTGAACCAGATTTTTAAGTCTTAACATGTCCACATGACAGAAATGTGTTAACCATGGCCTCGTTTTACCTACCTTTTCTTAAAAATGCCATCTCTAAAAACAAACGTGCTCCACATACATGGTGTTTATGAAATGGCACCTGTCTAAACAGAGAGAGGAGCTGGATCTCCAGGAGATATGCAAATGGACTGTTTTTATTCCTTTTAAGTTTACATAACTTATAAAATCCTGAGGATATCTGTCCATGTGAAAAAGATGTAATTCGTTTGGAGGACAAATAACAAAAATATACAATTACATAGGGAAGATACTATTTATTTTTGCTGTTGTTTTGTTTTAATTTGCTGTTTTTGTGTGTGATTGTCTGAAATTTCTATAACCTTGCCCCGGATGCAGCAGGGCAAGGCCTCAAACCATTCCAAATGTTCTCGCAAGCACTGTAGGAATGCACAGGGTCACCCCAGACCCGGGCACGCTGGAGGCTTGCAGTCTAGGGCAGATATCAAAAGAAACACTCTTATTTCTTCAAGATGTGGTACTGAGTGAAGATATAAACTAGTAACCTAGTGACACTCAGAGACACAGGGGTCTGGGAGAGCCAAGACGGATATAACAGAGAAGGTCTATTTTCAGCCAACGGACATGAGGAGTCTTTTGTTCAAATAGACACGTGCAGTGCATTCAACACCACTACAGGCAGTCAGGTACAGCTTAACCACGTAACTCCCCAGTAAAGCTGACTCAGACACAACACTGCGACCCTGAAATCTGTAATTTTCCGCAAATGAAGAGAGCACCGGGTCCACTCTCTACCGCGGCCCAGGCTGCTCCCCACTCTCTCCAGCCCCAAGCCCCCAGCACCCGGGCCTCCTGATGGCCGGGCCACGTGCCACTCCCCTCATCGCGCAGCTTCCCGGGCGCCGCGCCTCCTTACCACTGCGGTGATGACACTTTCCAGCTTCTTTATCTTTTTCTGCAGCAAACTGAAGACTCTTGTCGCAAAGGCAAAGTGAGTTCCCTTGGAAGATGAACAGCAAGAGACAAGCACGGCCGTGATCACATGGAAGGTCACTTTCTGCTTCACGCTGAAGGCCTCCTTTTCCCCGACGCTGATTAAATCCTCCACCTTCAAAAACAGACATGGTCCGTTAATACCTCAGGGCTGTCTATGTATTGTGTTTTGCGTTTCAAGGTGGATGACAAATATAAAGCGTGGAAGAAGCAGTAACTACTAATTTCTAAGTAATTATAGAAAGAATTTCAGAAAGTATAATGAACATAACTGTACTTGCCGATTGGAAAAATGTTTTTAAATCACAAACCCAAATACCTTTACAAAGGTAAATTTTCTACATCAAAAGATATTTTCTCTTTCTTTATTTTGCTATTATAACAAAAATATAACTTTAATATTTTAAAAAAGAGGAAAAAAAGTGAAAAAGTATACATTATTCTTTCAGGTCCAATATGAAATCACAATGAAATAAATTATGTAAAATGCTAAGGATTTTTAACAATCTGCAGACTATACGATACAATACTATATATGTTTAAAGCAAAACAAATTACTCAAGGATGCAAAAGTTATTAATAATAAAATAAGTGGAAAAAAAAAAGAATCTAGTAAAGCAAATATGGAAAATCTAATAAGATTACAAGAAGGAAATCTGGGTGCCAAACTTCAACAGCAGACCTACCAGCTTTAACAGTGTAGAAGGATCCCCTGAATTTATATTGTCAGCCAACAACTCAATCATCTTCTGATTCGCTATGCCAATTAGTTTGCCGGATTTTGTGCTTTTAATCACATTTTCAAGAGCTGTGAAAAAAAAAAATTTAAACACAGGGCCATTATGCCACCAACACTCACCTAAAGAATCATGTAGAGTAAGGAATATAAGGAAAATTATTTACAATTTTTCTACAAAGGTTTGCTTTTTATTTTTCCTTTTAAACAACTCTGAATTCGTGAGCCAGTTTCTTTCTCACTGTATATATTTTATCTTAGCAAAAATTTTTTTAATCTTGTTGGCACGTACAATAAACACGATTTCAGAGAACAAGTCTAGCCAATTTTTAATTGTGCTTATCTTCTTTTTAAAGTGTTATCTGTTCATTTTTTCTCACCTGCTTTCCAGCCTCTGAGCACAGGGTGGAGAGAGCAAATTCCCGACTTGGATAAATAAATAGCGAGCTTTGTCTCGGCCGACTCCAGGTCATCACTGTCAATGACCATGAACGGAAGCAGATGCACCACCACCTGGTTTGCCAACTCATCGTTTCCACTCAGCATCTCTTCTTTAGTCAGTATGTCCGCTGCCATCTCCAGGACCTCAGACCTGAAACATATCAAAGCACATCTGGTTTAGAGGCGCCTTAGAGACTTCAACTCAGCCAAAAATCATTCCATTGTTCTAGCTCCGGTGACCTCCTAGCCTACTCACAAAATACATTACTCAGAAACTCCAGGATGATCACTTAAAACCCATGCTAATAAAGGAATTATTTGGGACAGTAATTTTAAACTAGCTGTCAAGTCTTTTTTTTTTTTTTTTTTTTTAGAAATCACATTAGGTCAGTGGTTGGCAAACTCATTAGTCAACAGAGCCAAATATCAACAGTACAACGATTGAAATTTCTTTTAAGAGCCAAATTTTTTAAACTTAAACTTCTTCTAATGCCACTTCTTCAAAATAGACTCACCCAGGCCGTGGTATTTTGTGGAAGAGCCACACTCAAGGGGCCAAAGAGCCCCATGTGGCTGGCAAGCCACAGTTTGCCAACCATGGCTTTAGGTTAATATAACATAAAACTTATCACAATATATATCTTATCTCCACTAAAAATCATAAATTCATTCATAACTTCAAAAATTCTCTGAACACATACTATGTAGAATCAAATACGATAGATATAAAACTCTGCAAATACATTCTCTTTCTCTAAGGAGCTTAGCCGTTGAGCATCAACGCATGAACCAGTGGTCACATTCCATTCCCAGCCAGGACACATGTCCGGGTTGTGGGTTCAATCACCAGCAGGGGGCACACAGGAGGCAGCCAAACAATGATTCTCTCTCATCACTGATGTTTCTCTCTCTCTCTCCCTCTCTGGAATCAATAAAAATACCTGAACAAAAGAAAGAAAAGAATTATACCAATTCAAAAGTATATGAGAAAATAATTATACCAATTCAAAAGGAATACATACCATGCCCTATGTTTTGAAAGATCCGCTCTTTGAAAGAGATTCAGAAGATTTAAAACAGTCACTTCTGGACTAAAGTGTCTCTTGAAAATCTAGGGAAAGAAATATCCTGAGTAAATTTCTACTTGCTGCAAGTACATACGGTGCTTATTAAATGAACTTCAAAAAATAATGAATTACAAATAATTTATCTCCCAGGAATGCTAGTGTAATTTAAAGTTTCATGAGAGCAATTTCTCAAAAGTGACATTCACGAGCCAATTTCCCATAACCCCAAGGTAAAATCCACCAAGTGCAATCTCATTACTCTCATGAGCTCGCCCCAACCAGGCTTACGTCTGTGCTCTGAAGAGAATCAATTTACAACGGAAGAGTAATTTTCAAATATATTCCTGCCTATAGCAGAGAAGCATGTGAGAAGGGCAGAAATTAATTTACCAAAAAATGTGCATTTCAATGAACAACAAATTCACTCACCTCAAAAGCACTTACTGCTGACAAAACAACGTCTATACTGTCGTCACCTAATCGGGCTAAAATAGCTTCTTTTATGAAAGACTCATCAATACTCTCCTGAGCAAGAGAAAAAAAAGAAAAGCATTTAGTTGTTGCTAAAACCTTTAAGACTTATGCTAGAAAGGAGGCTGGGTTTGTGGAAAGCGCTCAAGAATGGTCACGGACCACAGGCTCTGCCCTGAATGCAAACGCACTCTGACCTTGAACTAGACGATTTCGAAAGGACCTTTTAAGATGAGTTCATCAGAAGGACAACATCACAAATGCAAGCTAGTTGGCACCCACCTTTGATGTTTTCATGACGGTCTTCAGATGATTCACAGCCAGAAGTCTCACAGGGGCAAGTGGGTGATTCAGACTGAGCAACAAGGAGGTATTGGAATCTGCTAAAAACTAAAGGATTTGTCACAATTACCAAATGATTCACCACTAAATCTGAGCAGCATAGGATCAAGAATAAAAACCAGAGAAAACCACCCAAAACTGCCCCCCACACTCAGTAACAACTGTCCAATTTCAGAAAGCAGAGAGTAAAGCAAAACCTTTGTCTCCAGAACACGGTATGGCTTATAACAAATGAAAAAATATGTGTATTTAATGCTCTGATTTCCTGTAGGTTTAACTTAGTATCTCAACGAAGTAATTTTGTATACTTTATATATATATGATTCCAAAGTAAAAAACACCTGAGGTAAGTCCTTATATTAACACCTTAATGAAAATTAAAGAAACTGATCACTGAAGACAGATGCAATTCCGCTAAATGATACAACAGTAACACTCAAATTAGTAACAACCTACTTCACTTATGTAATTAGACTAAAGAAATCTGTATACCAAGCTAAGATTTGGAAATAAAAGATGAAAGTCTAATTATGAAGCAGAAAAACCAACAATGATGTCTCTTGATAATATTTATTTTCAAGGATAATTATAAGAGTTGTTTAAATGTTTAACTTCCAGTATAAAGATGTAGGGTGAGCCCTAACCAGTTTGGCTCGATGGATAGAGTGCCGGCCTGCGGACTCAAGGGTCCCAGGTTCGATTCCGGTCACATCCCCAGTGGGAGGTGTGCAGGAGGCAGCTGATTGATGTTTCTCTCTCATCAATGTTTCTGACTCTCTCTCCCTCTCCCTTTTGCTCTGTAAAAAGTCAATAAAATATATTTATATATAAAACTAAGATTTAGGGTGAGTCACTAGAAAAGTTCTGAAGTTTTACATGATCATGAAATAAAAGTCCACCTCCTTTTTTCTGACCAATGA
Organism: Lasiurus borealis; assembly: GCA_004026805.1. Taxonomy (NCBI): domain Eukaryota; kingdom Metazoa; phylum Chordata; class Mammalia; order Chiroptera; family Vespertilionidae; genus Lasiurus; species Lasiurus borealis. The sequence goes on from PVJN01014142.1 coordinate 16,093, forward strand.
TTTAGCCCCGCTGGGTGACTGACCACATGGCAAGTGCACACAGAGGGGAAAGGTCAGGATACTACAATCTGCGTAAGGCCACCCTTTGGTGACTATTAATTAGCATCAAACAGAAAATCTCCAAACTCTACGTTTCCTGAAATAAGTTCCACATTCAGTTCAAGCCTGTACCTTTCTCCTGGTATTCAACCCCTGCCTCACAGCCTTCCCTCAATAACCAGGCAAAGCTGTAAAATCTCATCTCTCCATAAAACACTCCAAAGAGAGGAGTGAAAAGTCCATTTCCTCTGAGTTCTTCAAATCCTCACAGACATACCCCAAAGTGTCTCAGTTCCTCGGAAGAAAAACTCACCTGGTACTTCCCTCCACTTGTAGAGAGAGAGATAAATTGGTGAAAAAGCTCTTGTTTTTTTAGGTCTGTAATTTGCTTTAGGTGTTCTTCTAAGACAGCATCTAACGTTCTAGGATATCTGAGGAGAAAGTCAAAGAGTTAATTCATATAAAAAATTAGACAAAGTTATTAACCACACGTACCCTGTATGTATCAAAGACATAAATTAAAAAGTTTTAAAATTACCAAGATTGAGACTAAAACTTTTAAAAGCTGGAATATGTAAAAACCAATTGATATTGATCAAATTTGTTCCTGTGATTTACTACAACAAAAAAGTCTCTCAATAAAAAAATTATCCTCTAGCCCTACCTGGTTTGGCTCAGTGGAGGAGGCATCAATCAGCCTGTGGACTGAAAGGTTCCAGGTTCGATTCCGGTCAAGGGCATGTACCCTGGTTGCAGGCACATCCCCAGTAGGGGGCATGCAGGAGGCAGCTGATCGATGTCTCTCTCTCTCTCATCTATGTTTCTAACTCTCTATCCCTCACCCTTCCTCTCTGTAAAAAATCAATAAAATATGTTTAAAAAAATTATCCTCTAATATTTAAAATATAAATCCTCTACTGTCCCTCCCTGAAGGGGAAAAGAAGGACAGGCTCTGTACAATTCATTTTCTATATTAAAATGAAGCAAGAGGCACACATTACAAAACAAGAGGCATGAAGACACATAACTTACTTGCTTTCTAGAAGTCTGATGAGTGGAAGAAACTGTTCATTGAGCAAAGAGGCTTTCTTAGGATCGATCTCTTCCTGTGAATTATATGAAATATACTCTTCAAAAAGAAGGCTGCAAAACAAAACTGGTATTAGCTGACACGAGAGTTACTGAGTATCTCCCATGACCTAGGTGGTTTAAAAATGTCATCTCTAACTCTCATCACCTCCAGGTAGAAAACCACTTATTCCACAGATCCCACAGTGGGGCGAGGAAGTCTTATACCCGCCTGATGTCAAACAAGACCAGACACAGCCGCTGCACTGGCAGAGCCTCGCTGTGCCTTTCCAAAGATGAGCTCCCAGTCTGATTCCAGAGCCCACGCTCCCAACTACTCTACATGCATTCCCCCTTCCATTCACAAGCCAATGCTGGCAGCAAGAGCAGGAGTGAGCCGAAACCCGTTTGGCTCAGTGGATAGAACGTCTGCCTGTGGACTGAAGGGTCCCAGGTTTGATTCCAGTCAAGGGCATGTACATTGGTTGCAGGCGCATCCCCAGTAGGGGGCGTGCAGGAGGCAGCTGATCGATGTCTCTCATCGATGTTTCTAACTTTCTATCCCTCTCCTGTCCTCTCTGTGAAAACATCAATAAAATATATTAAAAAAAAAAAGATAAGCAGGAGAAATTACTTTTTCTGTTGTCACAATAACTGGACTAAATATTTATGATAATACAAATCAAAAGCTTGTTAGAAATAACCACTTACCTAGCCAACAAATGGTCTAGGTTGTTCTTCAGTGATATGTGTGTAAGTATAGCTTCCAAGTGTTTCCTGTAGATTTCACCATCCATCCCTTCAGTTTCTTCTCCTTAATATACATGAAAAGTTAAAGTTGATTGGGGAAATGATTTTTGCCCTTCCTCACATGGTGGTCTTCCCTCCCATATCGCTGCATGCTTACACTATTATATTCGCTTAGATTCTGCAAAAGAGCAGAAACTCTCCTACAGGAATAACTCTGAAACATGTAGACTAAAACTCACTTTTTGGTGGCATTTTAAAAAGCTAGTTTCATATTTGTCTTTCACCTATTTTGTCATTTATATTTCTCAAAGCATTTCTGCATATATTACTACCCTCATTTATCCTTTACCTAAAATTCTCTGCATTTTTAAAAAGAAGGATGATCATGCCTACCTCTTTAATGAAACAGAAATCCAAAAAAATATAGTCTTTCTCCAGATCTCATTACAAGTAGTTGAAGTTGGGACATGAACCTCAATCTCATTAAACCTGGCCTTGAGAATATGTCTGAAGACCCCCAATGGATGCCTGAAACCTTGGATGGTACCGAACACTATATATACAGTGTTTTTTTCATATACATACATATCTGCGATAAAGTTTAACTTATAAGTTAGACAGCGAAGGAGATTAACAACAACTAATAATAATAATAATAAAATAAAGCAATTAGCCGGGTTGGCAAGGCTCAGTGGTTTACTACCGACCTATGAACCAAGAGGTCCTGGTTCGATTTTCAGTCAAAGCACATGCCCAGGTTGCAGGCTCCACCCCTAGCAGGGGGCGTGCAGGAGGCAGCCAATCAATAATTCTCTCTCATCACTGATGTTTCTCTCTCTCCCTCTTCCTGCCTCTCTGAAATTAATAAACATCTATTTTAAAAGAAAAGGTACGAGCAAAGGCACAGCTCCTATTTTAAGAGAATTAAATATTAGAAAACACGTTCTGAACCTAAAATGTAGAAACACGTACCTGAGACATGATTAATGATGGAGATGACCAGATGGGGAAGCATGTACCGCAGAAGAGGACTGACGTCGTATGTTTCAGAAATCCCGTGCAGTATTGTAATAAGATCGGGAACATTGCACAAGTGAGGAAATGGCCTTTGAAGAACCAAGTACAGAAGGTGTTGACTTTACAAGTTACACAATAAAAAGCAATTTATCTTTAAAAAAAAGATTCAAAATAACATCTAATTATCATTTCTCAATTCCGGGTACATACTTTTTCCCCAGGCAGTCTGGCTTTTGCCTCTGAAGCAGCACTATCAAACACCCCAGCCCCTCCTTGACCAAAGAGGGGGTTTTCGTCAGCGTCTTGATGATCTGCGAGGCCAATGAATTGACGATGGCTTCTTCCATGGTCACTTTCACGGAGATCTGACAGATTATCATGTATGTTGCAGCTCTGTAATCTGGTAAAGATGATTTCAAGCCCTAAATATTTTGTAAAATATAAGGGAAAATAATGAACTGTCTATATTATTTTAGTCTACTTAAAATGTCATTTACCTTGAGAAATGAGAAAGGCCATAAACTGTAGATCAACACTACCTAACGCACACTCCTCAGAAGTGAAAAAAAATCAAGATGCTGACCCCTCTCCTGAGTGGACACAGAGCAGACAAGTCACTCGGAGGAGAGGAGGGATCTCAGAGGGTCTCCCACTGGCAACACCCGCCACGCATCCTGCTAGGAGCCAGCGAGCTGTTCTTTCTATGCAAACCCCACCCCTGTACGGGAGACTTCAATCAGAGACAGTGTCTGAGTGAAGACAATGAGCGGGACAAGGTGGGAAGTGAAAGCAGTGCCTCAAGGGGCTGGAATGGCGGCGGCACCGAGGCAACTGGGAAGCAGAAACACTGAGAAGCGGGAGTCAGTGTGAACATAATAACGACAGCCTGTGCGTAAAGATTCGCTAACCTGTTCCCTTCCCAGTGAGGTGACATGACTAAGGAAAGCAATATGGGAGGAAAGACCACCAGGTGGGGATGGGCAGAAACTGGATTTTGCTCCCACGAGGCAGGGAGCACCAGGGTGAGGCCTGCAATTCTCCCTCAGAGCTCCCGGCAGGAGCAAACCCTGCCAGCACCGATTCCTCACTTCTAACCTCCAGAACTGCGAAAGAATAAATTTATGTTGTTTTACACCTGTGGTTCTCAACCTGTGCATCGCGACCCCTTTGGGGGTCGAACAACCCTTTCACAGGGGTCGCCTAAGACCATCGGAAAATGCAGATATTTTACATCATGATGCATAACAGTAGCAAAATTTCATGGTTGGGGATTACCATCACATGAGGAATTGTATGCAAGGGTCGTGGCCTTAGGAAGGTTGAGAACGACTATTTTACACTTGAAAAATAAAAAGAAACATGTATATTTGGGAGACACTGGCAAGGCCAAATATCCAGCATTTATTTTTTTTTTAAGAAGCCCTAATTTAGAGCCTACTCTGGTTTTCAAGACCATAAAAAAAAAGTCATCTTTTTAACCTCAAAGTTCAATCTCATCCACCACCTGAAACTATTTTAGAATGTTTATGTCCAAGTTAAGAATTTCAAAGCAAGAACATCTCTTCAAACACAAAAGAATCTGCTAGCCACGTGAGCAGGGCCGACCTTTTGGACATATGGAAATAGCTTAGCAACGATATTGTCCGAGACGTCCCCGGCAGTCACCAAGGCAGACACGATGGTCGACGCATAAAAAGTTAAGAGAACCCTCAACTGAGCTGAACTCCCCGGATACTCAGCAAAAACCTGGAACAGAAGCACACACAAAACACACGTAAGGAGCGAAAGGCCAAGTTTAAAAAAAGCATAGAAACCTATACAGCTCTCTTCAGCTCCCTCAGGCTGACATGTTAATTTTTTACCATCTGCAACATTAAACAAATACACAGTCAATGGTTCAAGTAAAAGTGACAAGGCTGACTGAACAATCTTCCTGACATTTTCAGACTGTCTCTTTATACTGTTTCAAGAATCGTTACAACTAGAACTTGGCAAGGAGTAATTTTGGTAGAAAAACACCTTTTATAATGAAAGACTGACCCACTGCTCACACTCCATTACTGGGGAAGGTTCAGTATGTTTTCTCCATTCAGAGAAAGCAACCTTTTCCTGGAATTATACATCCCTGATCCAATATACCACTCACCTTCACAGATTTTGTCACCAAACTGCAAATGAAATCCATGAATCCAAGATCTTTGTAGCAGTGGGTAATCAACGTCCCTTTGGCTAAGGGCACTCCAGATTGCTGGCAAAGACAGAAAGAACAGCCACTCACTGACGGTTACTTTTAATCCTCACAGGGCTAAGTTTTTATAGGAAGCAAGAGGGAGAGAGAAACATCGATTGGTTGCCTCCCATCGGGAATACTGACTGGGGAATCAAACCAGCAACCTGGGTAAGTGCCCAGACTGGGAACTGAACCCGCAACTGTTTGGTGCACGGGATGACATTCAGATCAACTGAATCATGCCATCCGGGGCTTCATATAGAAAATAATTAATAAATAGCACAAGAAGAAGCTCTGTTTCCTGTACTCACAACTGTAAACTGCCCCACCCACTATGTAAATTGCATAGCCTGTATCAGGTATTAAATAAAAGCCAGCTGTTAACCATCATAGTTTAAACAGGAAGGTAGGAAATAAAAGTGATGGATGTAACACCCTCAGAAGCACTAATGCCTTTATTTTTTCCAAACTGCATCTTAATCGGGATTTGTACTAATCACAGATAGGTGTCATTCAGCAATCATACCTTAACCGGCAACAACCAAAACCACTTGTGCTTCGGATTATTAATTTTCAGAAGCTGAATAACCCGCACAAATATTCTTGTCTCGTGGTACGGCAGGACACAAGCTATGAGGCTATCTTGATTGTACAGATGGATGTGGAACCTGGGGAGGGAAAGGCAAACAATTCAAATTGACACAAACCTTACAAACACGTGTATTAACTTATACGTCCAATTTGTATTATCAATGAGCTAAAAATACTTGGAATGAATACCAGTAAAAACAATCACATAATTATAGGACACAGAGCACTAAACATAGCCCTCTGTTTTGCACTGAGGTACTCAACACAGTTCTGCCCATTCCTATGTGGTAGTATTTAAAATATCAATACCGCCGAAACCGGTTTGGCTCAGTGGATAGAGTGTCGGCCTGCGGACTGAAGGGTCCTAGGTTCGATTCTGGTCAAGGGCAAGGACATGTATCTTGGTGGCAGGCACATTCCCAGTAGGGAGTGTGCAGGAGACTGCTGATCGATGTTTCTAACTCTCTATCCCTCTCTCTTCCTCTCTGTAAAAAAGTCAATAAAATATATTAAAAAATATATATCAATACCAAAACCTGTATCCCATTCACTTTCTCTCATCTTTGTTTTAACCGATTTTAACCTTAACATAATCGTGGGAATCACAGCTTCCCTCATTATCGTCATTCTAAAACCAAAATACTCATCAAAAATAAATTATCCAACTAAATCCTACAGAAGGCGTCCATGAACTTCACAAAACTCTGTATTGGTCCCTCCAACCTAGTAACAAGAGATTGATTAATTCTGTCACATACATTAATCTTTCTAGCCTTCAAACCCTAGGTCAAATGCCTCCTTTTCCAAGCTTTTCCTAATTCCCCAGCCAGTACCCCTCTTCATCTGTCTCCACCCTACTGGTACCCCGAGAGTTACCCACCACTGTGCCTTTTCTTAGTTCTGTGTGTGGCTTTCTGCTAGCCGAGGCATTCCTCTCCCCACTAAGCCTTCCCCAACTACTTCCGGCAGTTCCCTAAATCCCAAACCCCGCACACACCTTTAATGTAGCATTTATTTCAAAACAGTAACCAAGGGCAGACTGCTCATCTTTGTATCAAACTCAATGTAACATGAGTAAATAAATATAGATTCAAATGCCAAAGTGCTCCTTACATTAATGGATCTATTTGGGGGAAAATGAATGCTAGAAGACCCAGGAAAATATTACAGAATTGATTCTTTTTTGTGTAGCGAGTCTGATGCTCTGATCATTAGAAGACCCCATATAAGATTATGTTTTCTCCCTGACTCATTCACTTTATCACCATGTCTCCAATGAATGAAACAAAAGTATTTCTTTTCTTAAAACAGATAAATGGTGTATAAACAAAGATGTATAAGCTGTGATGTGATGCTAATAAGTGAGAAAATAAAACTGGGTAAACTGAGAAAACTCCCATAGTGGATGAAGTATCAGACCTTGGAAGCAAACTTGTATCCAACGTACACTAGATGTGCGACTTAGTAACCCCTCTATGCCTGTCTTCTCTTTATAAAATGGGGACGAGTGTCTCCCCATGGGGAATCTCCCCATGGGGAACGTTGTAAATATTGAGATAATGCACGCCATGTGCTCACTCATCATGGGGCCTGGTGTATAAATGTCCAACTCACATTAAATTACGGTTTTCCCAGTTATGGTATTTCAGAGAATTACTATTCCCCCTTTCCCAAACCACTGACTTCGTTGCTTTAGCAAGAGAGAAGTTTAGCGTCCTCTCTGCCCCAAACACGCAGTAATAACTGGTTAGACAGTGACATGCGCACTCAGAACGAATGAGGTTCGACCTTAAGATCTTAGCAGTCCTGTGCCGTGTTTCACTGTCAACACAAACATCATCTCACCGCATCTCCACTCATCACGTTAGGCCCTCACTGACCTAACTTTTCAGCTTCCAGTGGGTACATGCTGTCATTACTTAATACTGTTGTTTTTTTTTAATATATTTTGATTTTCCACAGAGAGGAAGGGAGAGGGATAGAAAGTCAGAAACATCGATGAGAGAGAGACATCTATCACCGCCTCCTGCACGTCCCACACTGGAGATGTGCCCGCAAGCAAGGTACATGCCTTTGACCAGAATCGAACCTGGGACCTTTCAGTCTGCAGGCCGATGCTCTATCCACTGAGCCAAACCGGTCTCAGCACTTAATACTTTTAAAGACCGTTTCTGTCATTCCGTCCCTACCTGTGAATCAGCCACTCCAGACACTTGTGCGCCGGCTTCAGCAGGAAGTAGGGGGACAAGTGAATGAGGAACAGCGAGATGTTCTCATCCAGCTGCTTGTTCACGGCTTTGGTCTGCACGCTGCGCGCCAAGGTCTTGGCGAACTGGCTGAACAGCGGGGCCTGAAACTGCTCGAAGGCGGGATCGATGCCGAGCAGCTCCTCCAGGCCAGTGCACCCTGGGAAAAGGCGGGTTCCTTTAACGATCCTTTGCAAGGAGACGCGTCTCACCCCTCAAAGAACTCTGAATCCTTTTAGGGTGCACAATCAGCAACATGGTCCCAAGTATAGAGTCCTGATTTTCAACTAGAGCAGTGGTTCTCAACCTTCCTAATGCCGCGACCCTTTAAGACAGCTCCTCATGGGGTGGTGACCCCCAACCATAAAATTATTTCCGTTGCTACTTCATCACTGTCATTTTGCTACTGTTATGAACTGTCATGTAAATATCTGATAGGCAGGATGTATTTTCATAGTTACAAAATGAACATAATTAAAGCATAGGGATTAATCACAAAAAATAATATGTAATTATATATTGTGAAGTATTTATTTCTAATTACAAGTAAATAAAATTTTGTCCTGAATCGTGGTGTGGCATGGGTAACAGTCTTCATAGGACAACAGTAAACATTGCTACACTTTGCTACACCGAGGAGCGGTGTGTTGGTTCCTAAGACCATGGGAAATAGGTGTTTTCTGATGGTCTTAGGCGACCCCTGTGAAAGGGTCGTTCGACCCCCAAAGGGGTCGCGACCCACAGGTTGAGAACCGCTGAACTAGAGACTAAATAGCATTGTACCAAGTAGGAGAACAGGAAGTACTTTCTTGCAGAGGCTGTGTGTTGTGTGTGTGTAATATCTGCTACTAGAGACGCCGGTACACAAAATTCATGGGTGGAAGGGGCCCTCAGCCCGGCCTGCGCCCTCTTGAAATCTGGGGCCCCTCGGGGATGTGGGGCCTAAACCGGCAGTCAGACATCCCTCTCGCAATCCGGGATGCTGCATGCACCAGTGACCATACTTTCCCTACAGATGAAAGGCGTCTTGCTGTTGTATGTTCAGTGATACTATTTTTTGCCCTGATTATGAAAAGCAGTCCATACCATGACCCTTCTGAGGCGCTAATATCATTTTCCCCATGGGTAGAAAACTGAAGCAGAGGGCATTAATTGGCTTTGTCACACAGTCATAAGTGTCAGAATCAGGGCTGATCACAGAAGTGTCAGCCAGAGTCCACGCATATCACCGCTGCATCGTCCTGTTCTTCCAGTGTTAGAGCAACCTGGCCAGGTTTTAATTTTTAAATCTAAGGGACTGTTCCCAATATACAGGGCAGGGTCCCCAGGCCTGGCCAACTATCAGGGCCATTTGTGGGGTGACCAGCGAGGGAGAAGGCGATGTCCAGCCACCCCTCCAACACACCCTGCTGGTTGGGCCTGCTCATTGCCCCCAGTTGCCTCCTTTTGGGGTGCCTCCTTCTTGGACCGTGAGCATCTGCCCCCCCAATGCACCTCATAGCGACCCAACTCCTCTTTCCCCCATTCGCTCAATTTGCATATCAGGGTTTTATCATACAGGAAGCATAATAACTAGGCCAGACCTCTGGAAAGACTGCTGCTCCACCCCAGCCACTGACTGCCTCAACCTCCCGCGTGGCCGTCCGTCTTCTCTGTGCATCGGACGACCTCCCTGGCCCCGTGCTTGCACCTGTGCACGGACATTCGTCCCAGGCCCTCGCACGTGGTTTGCCATTCTCTTTCCCTCACGACGTGAGGCCAGCAAGTTAGGAACCGTTCGGGCAGAGGGCAGGTCGGGAGAGGAAACAAGGACGCGCAGCCGCATCCAGAAAGCCCGCGCTCTCACCGATGGCAAAGGCCGTGTCCCGATCGATGGTAGCCGCTTCCTTGGGGTCGAACAACAGCGAGGCCACTTCATCCCGGGACAGGAGGCTGGGGTCGGTCTGCGGGAGGGCGAGGCGCTGCAGCTGCTGGGCTAGCGACGTCATCTCTGCCGCCGGCGGGTTCCTGGGACGCAGGCGAGGAAACGCACCCACCGTGAGCAGCAAACGCCTCCCATGCAGGCAGCTAGCTGCCCGGCCCCGGGGGGTGTTCCAGGTTTGGGGGACCCCACTCCGGCGACTTCCAAACGCGCGGACCCCGTGCCCTGCGTACCCCGCACCCCTTCAACCCAGCCCCCAGCTCCCACTCACCGGGAGCTCGGTTTCGGAAGGACTCGGACCGCAAACTCTTCACAGCGGTTCCCACATGGAGCCCACGACAGCGCTCGACCGGAAACCCAGCGCACGCCTCGGGGCAGCTTCCGGTTCCGGGCACGACGGCGAGCGGGAAGGGACAAGCTTCCTGGGAAACGCGAACGACGGCCCCGCCCCCTGGCAGCGTAGCCCCGCCCCCTGGCAGCGTAGCCCCGCCTTCGCCGGCCCGCGCTCCCGACTCCGGATACCGCCCTCCCCAGGGGTTGGGCAATCCGCGCCCGGTGGGCGTCCGAAGGTTCGGTTCCCCGCGTGTCCCCTGTGTGAGCGAACCCCCCCCAGGAGCGCGTGTCGGGCAGGCAAACCAAATGCAGGAGCCGCACCGTGCATTGCAGGTATCCGTGCCAGCCTCCTGGCTCCTTGGAAACCACTACTGAGCTTTTATTTTCTTTTAAATCAGCGGTTCTCAACCTGTGGGTCGCGAACCCTTTGGGGGTCGAAAGACCTTTTCACAGAAGTTGCCTAAGACAACCTGCATATCAGATATTTACATTACGATTCATTAACAGTAGCAAGATGACAGTGATGAAGTAGCAACGGAAATCATTTTATGGTTGGGGGTCACCACAGCATGAAGAATGGTGTTAAAGGGTCGCGGCAGTAGGAAGGTTGAGAACCACTGTTTTAAATGTACCCCATGAGCCCGGCCGGTGTGGCTCAGTGGTTGAGCATCGACCTATGAACCAGGAGGTCACGGCTGATTCCGGTCAGGGCACAGGCCCAGGTTGCGGGCTCCATCCCCATTGGGAGGCGTGCAGGAGGCAGCCGATCCATGATTCTTTTTCTTCATTGATGTTTCTAAATCTCCCTCTCTTTTCCTCTCTCAAATAAAAAAATAAGAACACATTTTTTAAAAATAGGACAAGAGTCCAGGTCCTCTCATCCCATTGGGGTGCATTTTCTACTTAAAGCACCTCATTGAAAGAGAGAGAGAGACCTTTCCCTGAATGCCCAGCTTCCTGCAGACCCAGTCATAGCCCATATGCCTTAAGAACAGTGGTTCTCAACCTGTGGGTCGCGACCCCTTTGGGGGATCGAACAACCCTTTCACAGGGGTCGCCTAAGACCATCGGAAAATGCAGATATTTACATCACGATGCATAACAGTAGCAACATTTCATGGTTGGGGGTCACCACCACCACATGAGGAACTGTATGCAAGGGTCTCGGCCTGAGGAAGGTTGAGAACCACTGCCCTAAGGCAAATACATTTCTGAGCCTCTTGAGAAGCCCTATATTCCCCGAGATTTTTTTTTCTTTATGTAGCGTGACAATCAACTCAAAACATTCAGAGCTACTATATTCATAGGACCAATTCTGACCACTTCCCTCACCACTAATCCACAGAGACGGGAGAGGAATGAATTTAGATGTTATTCCACACTCGAGCAGAAGACCCAGACTTTCCAATCAAGCTCGCAAGTCTATTTGCAAACGGCAGAGGAATTTGCTCTCGGGTTTCTTCATCTGTTCTTAGAACATCCACGGCAGTCTTACTCAACCATAGTTGTTATTTTTAGCTGCATTTTGGACTTCACAATGCACACTGCTACCCTGCTCTCCATCAAATCAATCAAATATAGGGAAATTTTGTTTGCCTTAGTAACTACAGCAATATTAGATTGTCCACATATTTATTTTTTTTAAGTTGAATTTTTGTAATTACCAAAAATTAAAGGGCAAGGTTAGAATTTTCAGATCTGGGGAATGTCCATATAATTATTGGTGACATTAATTGATTGATTGTATTAACCATTAGTAAGTTGTATCAATCATTAATATATGAAGGGAAACATCTGAAAGTAACTCAAGGATAGACTTTAAAAATAACATATAGCTGAAACCGGTTTGGCTCAGTGGATAGAGCGTTGGCCTGTGGACTGAAGGGTCCCGGGTTCAATTCCAGTCAGGGGCAAGTACCTTGGTTGCTGGCACATACCCAGTGGGGGGCGTGCAGAAGGCAGCTGCTCAATGTCTCTCTCTCTCTCTCTCTCTCTCTCTCTCTCTCTCTCTCTCGATGTTTCTGACTCTCTGTCCCTCTCCCTTCCTCTCTGTAAAAAATCAATAAAAAATATAATATATATTTTAAAAAAAACATATAAGAGCTCAGCTGGCATCAGTTAGTGGTTGAGCATCATAGATTGATTCCCTGTCAGGACTCAATCCCTAATGTGGGGCGTGCAGGAGGCGGCATATCAATGATTCTTTCTCATCACTGACATTGCCATTTCTCTCCCTTTCCCTTCCTCTCTGAAATCAATAAAAAAGTGTATTTTAAAAAGCACGAATGAAAGAGAAAGGAAAACCTTTTGGTTCGTGGACTCTCTCTGCTCCATTGTCGTGAGTGCTCGGGCCCCAGCCCATTGAGCGCATATAGTACGGGCTGTGGGTGTCATCTGAGGTTACAACATCTTCTGCTCAGGCACCTCTTACCGTCACTTCCCATCCCCTCTGGCACCCAGAGGCTCGTTTTAGCGATGGGTCACGTGATCAGCTTGTCTACAATGTCACCGTGGAGTTTCAGTGACCCTTTGCCCCACTGTCCAGCGCCCCCACTCCCAACACCGAGCCTCACATCCCGTGCACGTGACTTAAGAGGCTGGAGGGGGTGTCTAATTAGAGGGCTTTGCCTGCAGCAAGTGTTTCAGAAAGAATATGTGGGCCAGCAGGCAGTTTCTGAGGGTGAGGGGACCACTCTGGTCACATTTCCCCTGGAGGAAATGGCCGTAGAATAGGGGGTGTCTCTGATCAGCAGGAGCTCCACCGACCGCCCAGCCGGGAACATCTCCCGCGTACAATGGCTTTCCTTTCATTGCTGTTCAGTTCCAGGCACATAAATGTACAGAGGGAAATGCATGGATGGAACTAGGAGCAAGGAACCAAATACTTTATTTTTATATACATATATATTATTAATATTTTACAAAGAGGAATAGAGGGGGATAGAGAGTTAGAAACATCGATGAGAGAGAGACATCCATCAGCTGCCTCCTGCACCGCCCCCCCCCCCCGACTGGGGATGTGCCTGCATCCCCAGGTATGTGCCCTTGACCGTAATCGAACCTGGGACCTTTCAGTCCGCAGACCGACGCTCTATCCACTGAGCCAAACCGGTTTTGGTAGAACCAAATACCTTATATTTTCATGGATTTCGGAGAGCAAGGGAGAGGGCGAGAGAGATAGAAACATCAACGATGAGAGAGAATCATGGATCGGCTGCCTCCTGCACACCCCCTGCTGGGGATGGAGCCTGGAACCCTGGCATGTGCCCTGATCAGAATAGAACTGTGACCTCCTGGTTCCTAGGTCGACGCTCAACCACTGAGCCACCCTGGCCGGGCGGAACCAAATGCCTTTCAAAGGCTGCATGGACTTCACGGAATTTCCTTTAAATAATCCCCCGGGATCATCAAAAATAGGTCCCGACTGCCCTTTTCTGGGCCTGCAGAGGCCTCCGTCGTGTGCCCCTTCTAACTTGCACACCCAGCCAGGCAGCTGTGGGCTCAGGCAGGGGTGTCTGGCGGAGCAGCTGTGGCTGCCAGGCCTCTGCAGGGTTAGACTCGTAACAGCTGCTTCTCAGAAACCAAAATAGGGTGATCAGAACCTCGCCTGCTAAATTTAAACGTAATAAAGCTCTTCCCTAACAAATTAGACCCATGATTTGCAAGCGGGGTGGGGCCGGGAGAACTCAGTCTCTAGGGTGTTGAGGGAAGGGACCAACAGGTAGCGTTTGAGACGGTCCAGGTCAGCGGTTCTCAACCTGTGGGTCGCCATCCCTTTGGGGGTCGAACGACCTTTTCACAGGGGTCGCCTAAGACTATTGGAAAACACCTATTTCCCATGGTCTTAGGAACCAACACACCGCTCCTCGGTGTAGCAAAGTGTAGCCATGTAGTTTACTGTTGTCCAAGGAAGACTGTTACCCATGCTACACCACGATTCAAGACAACATTTCATTTATTTGTCATTAGAAATACATATTTCACAATATATAATTACATATTGTTTTTGTGATTAAGCACTATGCTTTAATGATGTTCAATTTGTAACAATGAAAATACATCCTGCCTATCAGATATTTACCTTACAGTTCATAACATTTTAGCAAAATTACAGTGATGAAGTAGCAACGGAAATCATTTTATGGTTGGGGGTCACCACCCCATGAGGAACTGTCTTAAAGGGTCACGGCATTAGGAAGGTTGAGAACCGCTGTTCCAGGTGATTCTGGGCCCCCTTCCCACTGGTGAACATCAACACCTCCTGGGAAAACTGGCTCAGACCTTAGAGGCTGAGGGAGAGCTGTCCAGCCTGCATTGTGCCCACGATGCTCCCCACGCTTGAGAGTAAAGCTAGGCGGGTCTTAAGGAAAAAGTGGGGGGGGAGGTGTCCTCAGCCCTGGCCCCTCCCTGGGTTGCCCCGGGCACTTGCTCATGTGCCAAGGGAGGGAGCCGCTAAAGAGGCTGGATGGAGAATCGGAACGAGGCGAGTCTAATTAAATGTTGACAACAGTTGATGGAGAGTCTTTGGAGGGTGACTTTGGATGTCATCACCATGTCCTCCATCATCGGGGATGGGTGCTGACAAATGGCCACGCAGCCTGGACCCTCCTGCTCCAGGGCGCCTCCTGCCGGCCCAGAATGGTCCCAATTAGGGCTGGGCAAGGTGGCCTTGATCGCCAGCCAGGCCAAGGGACCCCGTCCATGCACGAATTCATGCACTGGGCCTCAAATATGTACATAAGATCTTCATTTTGATTGTTAGATTCAATTGTTGATACGTATTTATTGGCGTTTTATTGTTTACATTTTTGAAAAATATATTTTATTGATTTTTTACAGAGAGGAAGGGAGAGAGATAGAAAGTCGGAAACATTGATGAGAGAGAGACATCGATCAGCCACCTCCTGCACTCCCCACAGTGGATATGTGCCCACAAGCAAGGTACATGCCCCCGACCGGAATCGAACCTGGGACCTTTCAGTCCTCAAGCCGACGCTCTATCCACTGAGCCAAACTGGTCTCGGCCATTTTAATATTTTTAAAGGTATATTTTTCTATTGATTTCAGAGAGGAAGGAAGAGATAGAGAGAAACATCCATGATGAGAGAGAATCATTGATCACTGCCTTCTTCACCCCCACACTGGGGATCCAGCCAGCAACAAGGGCATGTGCCCTGACCGGAAATGGAACCCAGACCTCCTGGTTCATGGGTCGATGCTCAACCCCTGAGCCACGCCGCAGGCCGGGCCACGCTGCATTTTATTTGTCTTCTTTTCCTTCCCTTCTTCAATGGCACAGCCAGATTTTTGATGTTTGTTTCTGAAAACAGAACAACCAGTCATTAGCGGCTCTTTCAGATGGAAATGTGGAATTATAATTTTCGTTTCAAGTCCAGCGGCGTGTTCCGATGAGATAATCATCGCCTGGAAAGCTGTGTGCAAAATATTGCCTTCGCCTCTTGGCTCAGCAGAGAGAGGCAGGGCAGGAGCTGGTTGGTACACAGATGGCGGGGGTGGGGTGGGGGTTGCGGGGGGTGGATCATCATTCTTCCTCAGGCCCTGCAGTTCAGGCTGAGGGACCCCACCTGCCAGAGGGACCCCCTCACTCCGCAGATGACCTTCAAGCCATGGGGCCATTCCAGGTGCAGCTGGCCGGGGAGGGACAGTGGGAGGTTGGCTATACAGGGTGTGTCCGGCCTTCTCTCGCCCAGTCCCACCCACCAGCCACCTTCTTCTTCCTCCTTCTCCTCCTCCTCCTCCCCCTCCTCCTCCTCTTCTTCTCCTCATCCTCCTCTTCCTCCTCTTCCTTCCTCTTCTTCTTCTATTTTATTTATTTATTTATTTATATTTTATTGATTTTCCACAGAGAGGAAGGGAGAGAGATAGAGAGTTAGAAACATCAATGAAAGAGAGACATGGACCAGCTGCCTCCTGCACGTCCCCTACTGGGGATGTGCCCACCACCAAGGTACATGCCCTTGATCCGGAATTGAACCTGGGACCCTTCAGTCCACAGGCCGACGCTCTATCCACTGAGCCATACCACTTAGGGCCACCAGCCATCTTCTTATTAACTTCCTTTCAACGTGCATGAATCCGTGCACCGGGTCACTCGTAGGACTATACGCAACCCGAGCGCTTTAATTAGCCGTGACGGAGAGGAAAGCAGGAGGTGTGCCAGGGTAGGAAAGCCCGTCCTAAAAAAAGAAGTGGGTGTCTTCGTTTCGCCTCGCCGGCCTGGACTCCGCTCCAGCCCGCTTGCCCATGGGGCTGGTCTCTTCGGCCACACCTTCCGGTTGGGCCCCTCAAGTATCTTTTTTTAGAACCAAGACCGCGGAGCAGCCCGGTCTGAGAGAGAGGCAGGGCCGAGGGGTTTTGCATGCTCTAGTCAAAGGGGCAAGTTCTCTGCCCTAAAAAATATGGCGAGTTACGCAGGCATACTGCTTTCTCCAGGGAGGCATTCATCTTTGAAATGCAGACATCCAACTGGCAGGTGTGGCTTCGTGGTGGAGCGTCGACCTATGAACCAGGAGGTCAGGGTTCAATTCCCAGTCAGGGCACAGGCCCGGGTTGCCGGCTCGATCCTCAGTGTGGGGCGTGCAGGAGGCAGCCAATCAGTGATTCTCTCTCGTTGATGTTTCTCTCTCTCTCCCGCTCTCCCTTCCACTCTGAAATCAGTAAAAGTATATTTACTGACTTGTGGCTCTGGCCAGAGCTTTGAGATGAGAGAGGAGAGAGGAAGGGAGGGAGTGGGTGAGTCTGGAGCCCACACAAGCCCATTGTGGCTGAGGGCTACTAGTTTCTAAAGAAGCCTGTGTCATTGGGTGTGGAAGCAGCTTAAAGGATCTTAGTACTTTTTAAAAAAATATATTTTATTGATTTGTTACAGAGAAGAAGGAAGAGGGATAGAGAGTTAGAAACATCAATGAGAGAGAAACATCCATCAGCTGCCTCCTGCACACCTACTACTGGGCATGTGCCCGAAACCAAGGTGCATGCTCTTGACCGGAATCAAACCTGGGACCCTTCAGTCCGCAGGCCGACGATCTATCCACTGAGCCACACCGGTTAGGGTGATCTTAGTGCTTTTGAAGGTGACTTTCCCAAATGACGCCTGTTCATTACCTACAGTTTTTCTGTTAAGCCTCCACGAGGACCAGGACCGGCTACGTGATCTATGGGGTCTTAAGGCAAAGTTTTCTCAGCTGCCACAGCTCGGTTCTCAGAGGTGAGGTTCCCCGTTTCCCTCCCTCCTCTCCCCCCATCCCCTCCTTGGCGTCCCCACCCCCACCCCTCAAGAGCAGTGAGACCATGTAGGAACTGGTTAGAAATGCCCACTCTCAGGGCCGGGGCCCGTCTGCATTTTTTTAAATATATATGTATTTTTTAATATATTTTATTGATTTTTTACAGAGAGGAAGGGAGAAGGATAGAGAGCCAGAAACATTGATGAGAGAGAAACATCCATCAGCTGCCTCCTGCACACCCGCTACTTGGGATGTGCCCGCAACCAAGGTACATGCCCTTGATCGGAATCGAACCTGGGACCACTGAGTCCGCAGGTCGATGCTCCATCCACTGAGCCACACCAGTTTCGGCCCATCTGCCTTTTACCAAGGCCTCTGGGGCGGGGGGGGGGGGGGTGTCTGTCTCATGCCCATGGGTCGCAATGACTAAGGGACAGGTTTCGGAATGGAAGCGATCTTGGGGTCAGGTGGCCTAACCTCCCCGGATGGTGGAATGAAGGGCAGGGCGAAGCCGAGAGGCCTGGAGCTCATGTGTGCCTCTCGGCTCGGCCACAGAGCGATTTATGGGGCAGCAAGTGGCCTGTTTCCTCAGTTAATTACTCACCGCCACCTTCCCGGTAAAGCCAGTCATAGCCCAATTTTAAAGATGAAGGCATCGAAAGGCCAAACGTGTTCGATGGTGGACAGTGGAGCTGGGATGGAAGCCCAGAGCTCCTCAGTTCCCTCCCCTTCCCCCCACTCCCCTCCCCCACCCTCTTAGCCCCCCGTGGCCCTCTGCTCGCCCCCCAGGTAACAACCAGCCGCCAGGGGCGCTCAGCTGGCCTCACTCTCCACCAGCGTCAAAGCCCAACTGTCCCGGGAAACGTTCAGTTCAAAGCGGCTCCATTGAGCCCTGGCTGGTGTGGCTCAATGGCTAGAGCACCGACCCGTGGACTGAAGGGTCCTGGGTTCCATTCCGGTTAAGGAGACACCACCTGGGTTGTGAGCTTGATCCCCAGCTCCTGTTGGGGCACGTGCAGGGGGCAACCCATCAATGTATCTCCCTCACATCGCTGTTTCTCTCTCTCCCTCTCCCTGCCACTCTCTCTAAAAATCAATGGAGCTGAAACCGGTGTGGCTCAGTGGATAGAGCATCAACCTGCGGACTGGAGGGTCCCAGGTTCGATTCCGGTCAAGGGCATGTACCTTGGCGGCAGGCACATCCCCAGTGACGGGCATGCAGGAGGCAGCTGATGGATGTCTCTCTCTCATCGATGTTTCTGGCTCTCTATCCCTGTCCCTTGCTCTCTGTAAAGAAATCAATAAAATATATTAAAAAAAAATACAAATAAAAATCAATAGGAACATGTCCTTGCGTAAACATGAAGAAAATAGTGGCTGCCGAGACCAGTTTGGCTCAGTGGATAGAGCGTCGGCCTGTGGACTGAAACGTTCCGGGTTCGATCCGGTCGGGGGCATGTACCTTGCTTGCGGGCACATCTCCACTGTGGGGCTGATGTTTCTGACTTTCTATCCCTCTCCCTTCCTCTCTGTAAAAAATTAATAAAAATATATTTAAAAAAAAGAAAAAGAAAATAGTGGCTCCATTTGGTGTGTGACAGGGACTGGGGGAGCGTTTGCTGAGAAGCTGGACTCAGAGGTGAAGCGGGGCCCCAGCTCGGCCTTGGACTTGGGGTGTGCCGTCCCCATCTGAGCGGCGGACCTTAGTGAGAAGAGGAGGCCTGCCAGCTCCCAGGTCCTCTGTGAGCCTGCGCCTCCCCCCACCCCACCCCCAACCTCAGGTCCACCCTGGCGCTCCTGTCACTAAGTCACTTTGAAAGCCTTGGCCCCGGCTCCTCATTTTTTCCGTTCGGAGGCCAAGGCTATTTGTAGTCGCTCCACCTGTCGCCCAGCCGGTCGGGCTGCAAAGGGCGGGCGCGGCTTCATGGCGAGCGTGGTCCCCGATCCAGCCCCCTGAGGACACCCCGCTTTCTTTGCACGTCCATGTGGGGAGCCTTTTCAGAACCCTCCCAGCTCCTGATCTGTGCGGTGTCCTTGAGGAACTCACACATAGTGGGTTACATACATATGGAACCCATTTCTTTTGGCGCCTGAAACCATCCTCATTTGTAAAACAGGAGTCGTTGCTAATTTGCTAATTGCAAAATATGCTGGTGATTAAAGACGTTACTCCACCAGTCTAAGCCAGCGGTCCGCAAACTCATCAGTCCACAGAGCCAATTAGCAACAGGACAGCGATGGACTTTTCTATGGAGAGCCACATTTTTTAAACTTAAACTTCTTCTCACGCCACTTCTTCAACACAAACTCGCCCAGGCCGTGGTATTTTGTGGAAGAGCCACACTCCAGGGGCCAAAGAGCCGCCTGTGGCTCGGGAGCTGCAGTTTGCCAACAATACAAATGTTCTAAAGGAATCATCACAACCTGCCTGGTGTGGCTCAGTGGTTGACTGTGGACCTGTGAACCAGGAAGTCACAGTGGGAGCACATGCCCAGGTTGTAGGCTCGATCCCCAGGGCAGGAGAGTCAGGGAGGAGGGGAAGGCAGAGGAGCGTGCAGGAGGCTGCCAGTAGATGATTCCCTGTCATCATTGATGTTTCTCTCTCTCCCTCTCCCTGCCCCTCTAAAATCAATGAGAATACATTGACAAAGAGAAAATAGAGAGATGCCAATAAGCGTATGGAAGGTGCTCTATGTCCCATGTCACCAGGGAGTTAAATTAAAACAGCAGCGAGGGACCTGTTAGAATGGCTGTGTCCCATCTGCTGACATTTTCCTTCTGCGTGAAGGATTTTTTCCTTTTTTTTTTTACCCTTTCTTGCTGGTGAAAAACTTCTCCAGGTGTTACTAGTCTGAAAAAGTACCTGCCTTCATTCTGTGCTATGTCTTCACTGGTGTAGAATTCTAAATTTATGTGTTCTTTTTTTTTTTTTCCTTACAGAGAGGAAGGGAGAGAGAGAGTTAGAAACATCGGTGAGAGAGAGACATCGATCAGCTGCCTCCTGCACGCCTCCCACTGGGGATGTGCCTGCATGAGGTACATGCCCTTGACCGGAATCGAACCTGGGATCCTTCAGTCTGCAGGCCACTGCTCTATCCACTGAGCCAAACCGGTCAGGGCTCCCTGGCTACTTTTAAGATTTTTCCCGCCGAGATCGGTTTGGCTCAGTGGATAGAGCGTCCGCCTGGGGACTGAAAGGTCCCAGGTTCGATTCTGGTCTGGGGCATGTACCTTGCTTGGGGGCACATCCCCAGTGGGGGGCGTGCAGGAGGTAGCTGATCTGTGTTTCTCTCTCATCGATGTTTCTAGCTCTCTATCCCTCTCTCTTCCTCTCTGTAAAAAATCAATAAAATATATTTTTAAAAAAAGGAAGTTGCATCCTAATTCAGATAGTTCTCAATTTTTTAAAAATAGTACTCATTACGTGTGACTAGGCATACACGAATTCTGAAAGCGTTCACAAAAATCTGTCAACACGGATTGTCTGCAGGGTTAAAGAAAGTATGACTTTACAAACGAGTTGAAATACCTCCAGGAGGTTGAATAGACAGGCCCCTACCTATTCTTTGTCACTTTCTCAAAGGACTCAGAAACTCCCCACCCCCACCCCCATCAACATCCTCAAAAGGAGAGAGAGCGTGGGCAGCCCGGAAAGAGAATGAGTGTTGAACATGTCAAGGATTTCATGTTGTTTAAATGGGAACTGGGACTGAATTTTATCTCTTCCTCACCCTCGCTGCTTTCTGGTTCTGTGTTAATGGACCTTCTGACAGCAAGTTCAAGGGGAGGCAGCTGTAGGCGGACCAAACGTTGAATGCAAGGTTAACTGGATTAGCAGAAAAGATTTCTTTTCCTGATGATCTATTATTCTTTCCCGGGTTGAGAACACCCCTGCAGTCAGAGAGGCTCTCACTTATCATAAACATAACACGTACTGACTGGAAAAAAAAACACACAAAACAAATAGCACAAAACCACATGAAATAAATAGTTGGAAATTTCTGCCTTTCCACCCCTCTGTTCCCCATGGTTCACCGTTAAGAACATGTTGCAGTGTTTTCTTCTAAATACAAACATTTTAGAGACCTATGTCATTTTCTTCCACAAGAGAAGTCACCTTTGCAACTTGCTTTCCATGTCTAACTCGTGACATACCAATTTAGAGATGTTCCATCATGTCCTTCGACAGCCTCCTCCACGGGAATATCTGTCCACATCTGTTGGGTAGATTCATAAAAACGGAATTTCTGGGCCGAAGGGTCAATTTACAATCCTTTTAAAAATATATATATTTTATTGATTTTTTTTACAGAGAGGAAGGGAGAGGGATAGAGAGTTAGAAATATCCATCAGCTGCCTCCTGCATACCTCCCACTGGGAATGTGCCCGAAACCAAGGTACAGGCCCTTGACCAGAATGGAACCTGGTTACCTTTCAGTCCACAGGCTGATGCTCTATCCACTGAGACAAACCGGTTAAAGCCAATTGACAATTCTTGATAGGAAGTAACAAATCTTTTCCAAAAAGGTTGCATTGGGCCCAAACCGGTTTGGCTCAGTGGATAGAGCGTCGGTCTGCAGACTGAAAGGTCCCAGGTTTGGTTCCGGTCAAGGGCATGTACCTTGGTTGCGGGCACATCCCCAGTGGAGGGTGTGCAGGAGGCAGCTGATCAATGTCTCTCTCTCATCGATGTTTGTAATTCTCTATCCCTTTCCCTTCCTCTCTGTAAAAAAACAATAAAATATATATTTTTAAAAAGATTGCATTGGAATGACATTTTAGAAAGATTATACAGAAACGTGCAGAAGTGTGTCCAGAAAAAACAACACAAACATTAAGAAAGTAAAAAGACCGACCTGTTGAATATGTAGGTTTTGTAAGGACCCACTTGTTAACTTGCCAAAGACTTTTTTGCAGAAAGCTTGAAACAATACCACGAAGGGATGTGAAAATTCGAAGAAACAATCATCATACATCCAGGCACACTTTCAGCTTGAAACATGTCGACAAATGAGTAACCTCGAACCACCCTTGTGTAGTAGCATCTGTGAGCAACTTTCCTTCAATGCGGACACACGCTTCCAGCAGTAAGAGCCCTGCCTCTGAGCTCATCTCTGTATCTCCCGCGCCTCACGCAGTGCTCATCATAAAGGTGATGAACATTTTCAAATTGCTTGTCCCGAGTGACCTATTCTTGGTTCCTGCAGGGATGGGCTAGCCAACGCCATGGAGATGGACACATCAGGGCGAGGCGGACATGTCACAGGAAGCTGGCTGCTGGTCCTCCATGGTCAGTTCTTTTAAATGGATGAGGGGACTGGTGAGGGCTGACCCTTCCTGCTAAGGTTTGGGTTCCTGACATTTTAGTATGATGGGTCCAAGTCCCTTGCCTGGATTTCCCCAGGTGAGGACGTGGAGGAGGGGGAAAATAGAGAATTCTGTAGCTCCGAAACGTTACTTTTTAGGGGTGTGTGTGTGTGTGTGTGTGTGTGTGTGACGTGTGTAGTGAATGTGTTCAACTACACGGAAACCGTGAATATGCACACGGTGCATGGAAAAACGTTGGGGGGTGGGGGGCAGGAACCCCAGGCTGTGGGGGATCCTCCTGGCCCATGTACACCCACTCTTCAGGGGGCTCATCCAGGCGCCCGGGGGTCCAGCCGCAGGAGCCAGACTGACAGATGGGCGCGGTGGGAGCGGGGTCCCCGAGCCGCCAAGCATCCCTTCAACCTCGCACACCCGGCGGCGTCCAGCTGCGATGCGCGTAGTGGGCGCGGACG
>PVJN01014143.1:0-47260 GCA_004026805.1 Lasiurus borealis
ATTGCCCCCCTCTGCTGGCCTGGTTGCCCCTCACTGCCCCTTCTGCCAGTCTGGTTGCCCCCAACTGCCCCCTATGCAGGTCTGGTAACCCCATGCATCCTGCTGCTCAGGCATTTGGTCATCCCTCAGTTACCCCTGCCAGCCTGGTCACCCCAAACAGCCTGTTTACAGCCTGTTTGGTCATCTGTTCAATTGTTTCAGATGTGATGGTCACTTAGCCATATATATATATATATATATATATATATATATATATATATATATATATATGTATATTCTTCTGGCAGACCCTTCGGGGTGGGCTTTGCAGCTTCGCCCAAGTCAGTTAGAATAGGGCTTGTAAGGGTACTATTTAACTAGATACTGAACTAGGCTGTAAGCTCCCAAATTTTCCTTCTTGCACCCACCATTTAGTGCTTCACAAAAACTGATGATTTAAAAATTAATTGAATTTATTGAAGTGACATTGGTTTATAAAATTATACATGTTTTAGGTATACAAACCTGCAATACACTATCTATATTGTATTGTGTCTTCACCACTCTAACTTAAGTCGCTTTTCATTATCATTTATCCCCCCTTTGTTCCCTTCTATCTTTCCCAACTCACTTCTCACTGGCATTTCCCATATTGTTGTCTGTGTCCATGAGTCTTTCTTTTTTCTTTGCTTAATCCCTTCACGCTTCTCACCCAGTTGCCATCCTCTCCCCTCTGAGAGCTCTTAGTCTGCTCTCTGTCCTTCAACTCCTATTTCCATACCTTATCACCAAGCCCCTTCCACCACTGAGTAAAAATCAGTTCTATAAAGTCCATATCTATAAATGTCTTTAGTAACTCTTTCCTAATATAACATTTCTAAATTTGAAAACATTTTTTTGGACAGTTTCCACACCCCCCCCTTCCTCTCATTAACCTAGAAAGGAATTCATCTTCTGCATAACTGCTTACTTTTCAGACATATATTTTGCTTTTAAGTCAAGAAATATCTGCTCCATCAAATTATAAGCATCATTATTATCCAGTCATAAATTCTCAATATCAAGTAGACTATGGGAAAAGAGTTAAAAGTGAATGTTCAAACAGTTTCAATACGGAAATTTGACTACATTTTACCTTCTCACCCCGGCCATGCCCATCCTTTTGATCCATTAGAAAAACCCAGTTAAAAGAAGAAAATTATCTCTACCTAGATAGAAGATAATTGTTTCTATTTTTTATAAACTTAGCTCTCCTCAACCTGAGGTAAAGGAAACTAGTTTGTAGTTTGCTAAATGTTTCAGATATTTTTAAACTTTTTTTTAAGATATATTGGTGACAAAGACAAAATTATAAGTGTGTGTTTGTGTGAGCCTGTGTGTACACACCTGTATTTATTTTAAGAGGTAATAGAAGAAAACACGAGGAGAAATATATCTGGGATGCTATAAAGTAGGAAAATCATAAACATGACCTTGTCTTAGATAAAAGGTGAAGGAGCTGTGAGGAACCACTGCAATGGTCATTGTCTTGCATTTATGTTACAGAAACTGAGGCATTACCAGAAAAAGACCCAGTATTTACAGAATTAGAACCTTACATCATCTCCACCTACAGTCTCCAACTACATGCTCTTGTTTGAAAGCAGAAGAGAATTCTCCTTCCCAATCAATGATAACACTCTGATTAGCTAAGCAGATACAATTTTCATCAGACTTAAATATGGTGCTCTGTGTCTATCAGAGTCCCCAGCATGGAAACCTTTCTACCCAGATACTTGTGAGTCCAAGGTATGGATGATGGGAATAACTGTCTATTGACCTGGTGGAAAAAAAAAATATATATATATATCTCAAAAGGAAAGTGGGTTAGAAGCAAATTGAGGACAATTGTTAGTGAAGGCCCATTGTTAAAAGCAACTTGATTTAGAGATTGTAGAAGTTTCTTAAGAAACTGCAATTATTTTCTTCTACAAATACTTTTGATTGTTGATAAACTATACAAATATAGAAAAAATTATCTGATTAATTTAAAAATATCAGTAGTAAAAAGTATTTAACTTTTAATAGCATACCCTTTCCAAAAGGAAAAAAATCAAAGTATATTATTTATCAAATTGAATTCCAATTTCTGCCTTGCAGTTGTTGAGTTGGGGTGGGATGAGTATGGAAATAGCACCTAAGGTAAGCCTGCCTATTTCCTCCTCTCCATATTTATTGCATAACCCCATCAGCTTGTGCTGAACAACTGCATTTGTGGGCTTTGTTTTCCTTGATTTCTTCTGCTATAGGCATTGAATCAAAGACCCTGTTCTCTGAGAAGCTCATCCTTGTTTTCTGGATACCTCCCACTTACCATGTCCATCTCAACTAAGCACCCCTTAGAATCTTTTTCTAACCTCCCCATCCTGCCAACTAGCCCCCTAATCCTCAAACTTAAAATTACAGTTATCTTTTGTCACAGTTAAAGTCTTATATTTAACTACAAGCACACTATTTCAGTACCTGGCAAGTAAGTCAATTTTATTTTTAATAAATTAAAAGAAAAATTTGAGATATTTACTGTCTCTAAATTCCCATATATATTTTTATTTAGAAATGTGACATATTCATTTCATAATAAGATGTATTGTCTGGGAAGTTTGAAAGTATATTTGGAACTTGGTCTATAATTATGGGATCAGGACCTCTAAGAAAGAGCTAGAGTAGCTCATGGCTAAGGCTATCGAATTTGTATTCCTGCCACCAGGAACAAGAGAGAAACCCAATATCTGAAAGGAATATATCTCTCAGAGACTTAGAACTGGACCACAATTTCATAGAGATCCCAGCACTAGATAAATTGATCATGAACAACCTAAATTACTAGCATGTTTTGTTTTGTTTTTTTCCGTAAATTGTCCCAATCAGTTTGGCTAAAACTACGAATAGAGACTTAACAATCATGCTATGGGGTTTAGAAGAAGTAGAAAACAGAAATTTATAATTCTACTACTGTTCTTAGTTATACATTGCTAGTTAGAGAATAAAATAGGAAGTTTAAGAATACTTAAAAGGAATATAGTCTAATTACTTCCTAACATGACTTTATGTCTTATCTGACTCTTTCAATAGTTTTTAAATTGTGCTCCTGTTTTTTAAAATTTATTTTTATTATTGGAAGTATTACAGATGTCCCCATTTCCCCTCATTGACCGCCTCCGCACCATTCCTGCCCCCTCCCCTGGCCTTCCTTGCACTATTGTCTCCTATTCTTGATCTCTCCACTTGCTCTGCCATCAACTGACTCTTGAGTTATTACACCCTACTCTGGGTTATGGTACTACCTGTAAAAGGCAGGGTGATGGCCCTCTCAGAAACCAAAGCTTCAGACATGAATAAGCAAAAGTATTCTTAAGCCATCAAATAAAAATATTAATCTACTTGCTTGTTTTTTGTTGTTTCTTAAGGCTTGTTGTTTTGTTTTGTTTTTTTCCTGTTTTGTTTTAAACTAAAACTGGTATCTTTCATCTGCATATTTTGCCAGTTCTTTGAAAATGGATAAATGTTTATGATTACGAATACATGAGATTAAAAGTTGTTTCAAAGTACAAAAGTATTACTATTAAAGAGCATATTTCTTGGGTGATAACACTGTGCAGGCAATATTATTTTGATTATCTCTACTGAGTATAAAAAGTAGTTCAAGGTAATTTTTGATTTTATAGCCTGCAGAAATTATTTCTGCAAAAAAATCCATCCCTGTTTCTCATACTGACTAAATGCTTTACAGTTTGGAAGTTGAGCTGCATGGCAGATTCCTCTCAAAATTCTACAAGCTTTTGAGTAACTTACTTTGCTCATCATTACTTGAAATATCTCTGCACTTTGTAATAGATAATAAGTATGTTGATAAAAGACTGCCATTTTGATATGATTTCTTTTTGTCTTATCAATGAATTGAGAAAGAATGCTTAAAGTTGTGTTGAATTTTAAAACTTACCATCTAGTGATATTAATATTATTATGAAAATTACTTTGCAGTTGCTTAGTATATCTCAGAAAATGAGTTAATGGCTCAAATCATCATTTCAAGGATCTATTTATTTTAAATACTAATTTTTCTTTCTTGGGAACACAGAAAATTATATAAATATATCCAAACATTAAATCCCGTTTTCTACTAAGCTTTATTGTAATATGTTTTTATATTTAGCTTAGGGTCTTCAATATCACTGTGCAAAGTGTAATCTTGCATGATATTTACCTGATTTTTTCCAACTGCAGCATATACTGAGTTCTATAGCAAAGAAAATATGCTCTGGATATTACACATTAGTAATGTACAATAGCTTTGAGTTTTAGAGATAGCCTCTTTTCCTCAAAGTAAACTTTTGCTTCAAAAGTTATTTACTTATTTCTCAGGTGATATAAGAAGAAATGACAGCATACCTTTGCATGAAACTAACTCAAAGCAATGGTTAAATCTGAGATTTGTCCACATTATCCTCTATATTTTATGCACTGTTTCCATCAATGCTAAGAATACCTGGCTTTAGAAATACAACATTTTTCTTATTTTTAATTGCATTAAAGGTTGGTATAATTTTATTTAAATTTTTAATGAAATAATAACTGGGAAATACACTAAATTATATTATACAAGTTGAAAGTATTTTAGTCAATTTAGTCAATAGTACATAAATATTATGTAATATACAAAAGCTCTAATCACTCTTTCACACCAAGATATAATTCTTCCAAAAACTTTTTTTTCTTTAAAAAATAATGTGGTCATAATAAAAATAATTAAAAGCTAAGAGTATAAAATTTCAGTTATACAAGATGAAAGAACTCTGGAGATCCTCTGAATAGCATAAACCTGTATTAACAAGACTTATTGCACTCTCAAAAATGTGTTAAGAGGGTAATTCTCATGTTAAATTTTTTTCCATCAGTTAAAAATTATAATCAACATTAGTATTATGATTAATTTATTTACAAAATTAATTGATGTTATCAAGATATGTCATTACATTAATACGTGCCAAGATGAATACTTAAATAATGTTAGTAATAATTAGTGAATTCCTCTTGATATCCACCTACTGTGATAACATGAAAGTTACGTATTTTGTGCTTGCATTTATAAACCATTTTTTAATGAACAGATATAATCTCACAAATACACAAATGTATACAAGTTGATGCAGTTATTTCTTAGTAATAAAGCATGATTGTCTTATGCAATTTAGTTTGTAATTTGCTCATCTTTTTTAGCAATGTGTCAGGTAATTCCATACAGCTACTATTTTTCTTTTTTTCCAAAATTTTATTATGAATATTTTCAAGCAAAAAGAAAATTAAAAGAATCATCCAGTAAACATGGTTAAAACAATAGCAACAATAACAGTGTGATTTGGTGTTCATTTTCTACCAGTTCATTTATATTTTGAAGTACTATTATATTCTAATGTGTAGATGTAGAATATTTTATTTAACGAGACCCTTTATTCTAGAGACTAGAGGCCTTGTGCATGGACATCTGTGTACTCAAGAGGTCCCTCAGCCTTGCCTGTGCCCTCTCACAGTTGGGGAACCCTCAGGGAAACTGGTGAGCTGATCAGGGGACTGTAATGGCTGGCCCTGTCCCCCTCATCATCCCTCCACCACTGCCAGTTGCTACTACTAACCAATCCCCATACCCTCCCACTAGCCTTGGCTGGCCTGGTGCCACCTGCTCACCAGCCCCAACCCCCACTGACCAGTCATTCAACTGTTCAGTCAATTTGCATATTAGGCTTTTATTATATAGGATTCCTGTTGTCCTTAGTCTTGTCTTTTGCTGCTACCAACAATGCTACAGGGATACCTACACCTGTATTTGTTTCTTATTTTTTGCATGTATAAATATATTTGTTGAATAAAGCCCAGACAGTGTAATTACTGGGCTAAAGGTGTATAAATTTTTAATTTTGATAGAAAACTTCACATACCTTTTCATAAAGATGATACTAATTTATACTCCCAGCAGCAAAGTATGAGGTTGCTAGCTTCCCCAGATCCTTGTCAACATACTTCAAAAAAAATTATCTTTATGCACTGGCCAGTGTTACTCTATGGTTGGAGCATCAACCCTTGCACTGAGGGGTTGGGGTTTGATCCCTAGTCAAGGGTGCCTGGCTTGTAGTTTGATCCCACTCTGGTTGGGGCAAATGTGGGAGGCAACTAATCAATTGATATATCTCTCTCACACTGATGTCTCTCTCTCTTCCCCCTCCATTCCTTCCTTCCTTTCTCTCTAAAAAGTCATTGGAAAATATATATAATTGGGTGAGGATTGGTTAAAAACAGGGGGGGGGGAGAAGAAAAAAAATACCTTTATTGTTGAAAGTATTACAGATGATTTCTTTCCCCCAGGCCTTCACCACACTATTTTCTGTGTCCATCAAAGAACTTACATGTATATATGCATAATCCATTGATATATAGCTACTTTTAGTTTCTCAATTAATAGACACAGTTCCCAGAAAGGTGATTATTGGGTCAAGAGTATGAATTTGATTTAAGATATATTTATCCTTTCTAGATACACAACTATATCAATTTTAAATACAGATTATTTTTCTTTTTCATTTCTAATATTAATTTCTGTTTTTAGTTTTTTATTTTACATTAGTTTCATCTTCCAAAATAGGAAATTATAAAAATGATTGGAGGCCCCAAGCACAAAATTCATGCATGGGGGTTGGCCCTCGTAGCCCTGGCTGCCCTGTGCCTCGCAGCCCCAGCTTCCTCTGGAAGGTCATCCAGATGGTGGGTCGTTCTGCTGTTTAGTCTAACTAGAGTATTAGCTCATTATTATATAGGATAATTAGTGCTCCTGGTTTGTCTTTGATTTGAATAGTAAATGGCTTCAATATTTGAGATTTTTAGTGTGTTTTTTAAACATGTTTTATTGAGAATAAAGTAGAGAGAGATATGGAAACATCAAAGATGAAAGAGAATTATTGATTTGCTGCCTCCTCCATGCCTCCTACGGGGGATTGATCCAGCAACCCTGGTATGACCCTGATGGGGAAGCCAGCTATAACTTCATTTCTCATGGGTTGACAACTACTGAGCCATATCAACTGGGCTTTTGTGTGTTTCTTGCTGTTGTGTTTAGGTAGTTTCATTTTATATTATATTTAGGTGGTTTTTATGTATTCCTGTTTTATGCTGGTTTATTACTATTTGTGTAAGATCTGAGTTTTAAACATATAATTTTGTATTCAATTATTTTTTTTCTTTTCATTTTTGAGATGAGTATCTGTGTCTTAGAGTATTAAATATTTCATTATTTAATTATAGCAGAGCAACAGGGAAATTGATTTTTATAATAAGGGCCTTTTTCTTACATTTAACTACACATTCTAAGGAGTAATTTTTAAATTTCATTTTAGAGAGAGTAACAGACCCTGGTGAGAAAACCAAATATAAGTAAATATAAGTTCATGTATTGATCCTTCTTTTTCCTTTCTACCTTCTTAAATGTTTAATCTTCCTCTAACACTTGATTGGATAGATAGCCAACTCCACTGGATCTTATTTCCTCTACTTGCTTGCCTGTGTGTGTGTGTGTGTGTGTGTGTGTGTGTGTGTGTGTGTGTTCCCCTTATGTTGTTTTTTCCTACTGAGTAATCATGCTAGGCTCTGTGGAGAGACACAGGACAGGAGTTAACTTTTCCAAACAAGACTGAGACCCCGAGTGTTTACTGGAATCGTTATGCTTAGTCCTCAGACGTCCTTGCTTAAAGGACACTGCAGATGCATGTGTCTTCTCAAGGTTGCTTACCCTACTGATAGTATATAATAGTTAATTTTAGTTCAAGCTGTTGTTACAATAAAAGCCTAAGAGGACAGGTGAATGGGGCTGTTTGGTTTCTCAAGCCCAGCAGTCCCTTAGCCCTCTCTGTCACAGAAAAGTGTGTCAAGATAATCATTCATCTATTGCTCAGGTTCTGCTGGTCAACCCTGGAAGGGCTCTTCATGCTTTATGAAGAAATTCACCTGGCATCCTAACCAAGATCATTTTGCTCCACTATCTCCCCAGAAGGCAGGATACTTTAATAAGTGCAGGTGTGTTTGAGTACATTAAAAATAAACTTGAGAAATCAGAATAAAATAGGTCTGTTTTAACCATGATTGTGCAACAGACAACACATGGTAACTCTGGATCGTGACATGTTTGATTCAATATTTTCTCTTCTTGGATAATTTATGGCACAGAATAGATACATTTTATGGACACAGTTTTCTTCTGAGATTCCTTAATATAAGTTTTGCTACTTCCTAATAATCTAATTGTTCAACCACATATCCTGGAAAGCAGTAGATAATGGCAGTGTGCTTAAAAATAATAAGAGAGTAAAAGGTATAGTTATAATTCATAATGTAGGATTTATAGAAACTCCCTGTATCTTGTACAGTATAATGAACATATCTGTGAGCTAGATTGTCTTTATTAGAATGTATCAACAATCTATACTCATGTCCATCACCCTTTATTTTATTTACTTTTTTATTGATTAAGGTATTACATATATGTCCTTCTCCTCCACTGCCCCCCACCTTCTTGCACATGCCCTCACCCCCTAGTGTCTGTGTCCATTGGTTACGCTTATATGCATGCATACAAGTCCTTTGGTTGATCTTTTCTCCTTCCTCCCACCCTCCCCTGCTTTCCCTCTGAGGTTTGATGGTCTCATTGATGCTTCTATGTCTTTGGATCTGTTTTTGTCCATCAGTTTATGTTGTTCATTATATTCCATAAATGAGTGAGATAATGTGAAATTTACCTTTCTCCAACTGACTTATTGCACTTAGTATAATGCTTTCCACGCCCATCCATGCTGTTGAAAATGGTAGGGGTTTCTTCCTTTCTACAGCAGTGTAGTATTCCATTGTGTAGATGTACCAGTTTTCTTTTTTTTTAAATATATTTTATTGAATTTTCACAGAGGGGTAGGGAGAGGGACAGAGAGTTAGAAACATCGATGAGAGAGAAACATCGATCAGCGGCCTCCTGCACATCCTTCACTGAGGATGTGCCCACAACCAAGGTATGTGCCCTTGACTGGAATTGAACTCAGGACCACCCAGTCCGCAGGCCGACGCTCTGTCCTTTGAGCCAAATCGGTTTCGGTGCTGTATCAGTTTTCTAACCTACTCACCTGCTGATGGGCACTTATGCTATTTTTAAATCTTAACTATTGTAAATTGTGCTGCTATGAACATAGGTATGCATATATTATTTCTGATCAATGTTTCTGCTTTCTTGAGATATATTCCTAGAAGTGGATCACTGGGTCAAATGGGAGTTTTTCTTTTTTTAATTTTTTGAGAAAACTCCATACTGTTCTCCACAGTGGCATCACCTTTTTTGTTTGTTTGTTTGTTTGTTTGTTTTGTTATTGTTTTCAAAAAATGTTCTTGCACTTATACCTCTAATAGTGGAGAAAAATTACTTCAAATATATAATTATTTGGGGAAATATGTATTTTCTGCTAAAATCTTTGTATATTTGTCACCTCATTATTGATAATATCTGCAACATCTTTTACAATGCCTGAGATACCTGTAGCTTTTCTTAAATTATATAAAAATGCAAATAAATGCTATTTTATGTATAAAATAAGTATTTTTAAGGAAAAAGTAATTTTCATTATTTGCTCTTTTAAGTTTTATTGGAGAAAAGAGTGTTTCCATGAGAATTGAATGGAATAACCTCCCTCTTGCCATGTAGAGAGTTCAATCAAGGAAAGTTATATATTTAATATTTTAAAAAAATATTTGCTGATAATCTCTTAATTTGACAACTATGCAACCATTAAGCATTGGAATTATATACATTTTAATAATAATAGACTTATTTGTAATTACCCACTAAAAAGAATTATATTTTAAAAAGAATAAATTTTAAATGTAACTTTAATTAATATTTAAATTTAATATTCTTTGATTATAAATTATTTGTTTTTGAATATTTTAGAACAAAATATGAAATTTATTTTATTTTACTTTTCTGTTGTTTAATATAACTTGGATTTATATTTTTATAAATTGTATTAATATGAACACAATATAATTACATATTACTTTTTAGCTCTTCAGCTTATTTTTTAAAAATTAAGTGAAATTGCCGAGACTGGTTTAGCTCAGTGGATAGAGCATCGGCCTGCGAACTGAAAGGTCCTGGGTTCGATTCCAGTCGGGGGCATGTATCCTGGTTGCGGGCACATCCCCAGTGGGGGGTGTGCAGGAGGTGGCTGATGTCTCTCTCTCTCATTGATGTTTCTGACTTTCTATCCCTCTCCCTTCCTCTCTGTGAAAAATCAATAAAATATAAAAAAACAATAAAGTGAAATTATAGCTAGTATACTTAGTGACACTAACTGCTGAAATGAAGACATAAAATAGACAATACATTGTATACTCTAAAAATACATATATAATTGCCCAATATTGTGAACATCCTTAACAAATGAGAAATGTGAGATTCACAAAAGTATAAGATGATTAAAACCTATGTTTAAAAACTGGCAGCTGAAATAAATAATATGAGTAGATTTTGTGGCCAATAGGGCATAAGTTGATTTGAATTTCATCTGTCCTCAGGATTCGGCTTTAGGAGGATAAGGAGAAATTTGAACCGCTCCTAACTATACACACCGAAAAAAATGTGGGGAGATGGTAGATAATGTAATTTCTAACTGAAAAGCATGTTCTCCAACTTTTGTCCCTGCTCAACTATAGTTTTAGGCACTCTTGTATTTCCTAGGTATCTTATTTCAGGCTGCTATAAGAAAATACCACAGGCTGGTTAGCTTATAAACAACAGAATTTATTGCTCATAGTTCTGGAGACTGTAAGTCCAAGATGAGGGTGTCAGCACAGAAGTGTGAGGCTTCTCTTCTAGTAGCAGGATGGGTAAGAGGCAAACTGGGGTACTCTCTAGGGTCTCTTTTATGAAAGCATGAATCCCATTCATGAGGCCCCTTCTCTCATTATCTAATCAGATCCCTAAATCTCCACTTCCTCATACTAACATCGTTAGGGGTTAGGATCTCAACATACAAACTTTGGGGGAACACAAACACTTGGAGCATAGCTCTTATCCTTGTTACAACTCCAGGGAGCAACTACCAGTGTATCTCAGAGAACATTGCCTCTCACTTGCCAGTCATCCATTTAACAACAGGCACAAGACCCAGATTTATTAGGAGACTATGAGGAAAGTAAATTCAGGGTCTTCTGAAAATGGATGCCATACACATACCTAATATAAGGGTCATGTAGGAGCATGGACCTCTCTTCTGATAATGCCTGAACTGTGCAACCACATTATGTGTAAACCAATTGAAATGCCTCTTTCTGATCTGCGTAATGTCTTGCCAACATATCAGAATGGTGCAGTAGAAAGAGCTTGTGGGCTTCATGACATGGCTGAGATTGAATTAACCAGCCCTGGAATTGCCTCAGTGTAGATTTGTTGTTATATCAGATAATCAAGTGCATAGGCAAAATAAGACTGTTTTGCTCAGATTTTTCTTTTTTTTTTTTTTGTTCGTTTGTTTTTCTGTTTTTGTTGTTTTGAGGCTAAAAGAGTTCACATGGTAATGGAATTAATACAAGTTAAATTATGAGGTTATTTAGAAACTGACAACCTTCAATCTGGGACTGAAAAACCTGGCACAACATACAAGAAAAATACGCCTGAGCTGAGTGGAAGAGGCATGCATAACAAAGAATTAGCATGGAAGTAAATAACCTTGATTTCTCACATTGCTACATAAGCATTCTGGCACTTACTAGATGGTTTGTGGAAATGCTTATTGAGCACAGATGTTATCTTTTTGCTTCCTTTAAAACCTGAGAATATACTATGTAAAATAATCATATTGTAATTTTAAATGCAATTTTAACACATTCTTTTCAGAATAGCATATGAGTGCATGTGAAGAAATCATTAAAAGAACACTGTAGTACTTTAAAAAGTATTATTTTTAAATTTATGCGCTGTATGGTTGATCAGTTTTATTAAAAATAATTGCCAAAGTCATGTCAGCAAATTTTAGTTGGGACCATTCCTAGTCTTCAGTTGGGGTATGGACAGAAATAGCCAAACTAAGTTTAGAATAAATACCTATCATGTTTTTGGTTAAAAAAAATAAGATAAGGATAAAACATAATCAGAAAGACAGAAAGATTTTCAAGTCAGCCCTATATAATAAAAACAGGTATCTTCCTACCTATTTTTCCCTTTCAGCCTGACTTTTCTTCCACTCTTCTGGATATCTTGAAGTCTCACTCTATTTCTAGGGCCAACTCCCTCTTCTTTATATCCAGAGATGTTCCTGGATAATTTCATCCACCCCCACTCCTTCAGCTTTCTACTATGTCCTAAGTACTTCTCAATAATTATGCCCATTCTTGATGTCTTTTCTATGAAAAATGATGCATCTTCAAATCCTTCCTGGAAAATGTTGTTTGCCTGTAGAACACCTTATTATCATGAAATGCAAAATTGACTCTTAAAACCTAGCTCTCGATTTATAATTTTTGTTAAAATGAACAATGGCATCATACCAAAATTTCAGTCTTCCTCTCCATCACCTTCCATATCAAATCATCAAAGCAACACACCAATGACTAGTTATTTTCTCCTCTTCCACACACCCTATTTATAATGCTTATTTTTCACCTAGATTACTACAAAATTTATTAATCTAACCTACTCCTTCCATTTCATTCTACAAAACGCAGTCTTTCTATGCTGTCTTTCTAAACTATAATTTTGATAAAAAATGTCCCAATGTCTCCTATTGCATCCAAGATAAAATCCAACTCTTTAGCATCAGGACTTTTAAGATCTGTGCTTCTGCCTTACATACTTTGTGCAATTCTGTACGACTTGAAGTAAGCTGTGTGCTAGCTGATGCTATATAATAAAAGGCTAATATGCAAATTGTCCCCTTGCTAAGGAGTTCAACTAGGAGATGGGGCCAGCCAGCAAACCACCTGCATTCCCACCTCCCCCAGCTGGCTCTACCCCTAATACCTCTGACCCCAATTGAGCAGGGCCAGCTGGCAAACCTCCCATGTTCCCTCCCCCCAGCCATCCTGGCCCTATCCACCCACATTGGGGCAGGCCTGCCAGACACAACCTGCGCATGATTTCATGTACTGGCCTCTAGTAGGTAGATAAACATAGTTGTACTTTTATCTCCCAATAGCAATGCATAATAAACTCCCTGAAGTTCCTTAAGTAAACCTCTTTTTTTTTCTTTTGTGTGTATATACAATGACATAGTACTTAGCTGCATCAGAATATCTTTCACCTGAGATAAGCCGTTTACTCCAAAGTCATTATATCCTTCACATATCCATCCATCGTTCTTCATCTTCTGAGCAATATGAGGGGAATCCAATTTTTGTGTTAGTAGAGTAATTAATGTATGTAGAAACTTATGACATGTCACTTATACCAACTAGTCACAAAATTTTATTTATTTTAATTTGTTTTTAAAACAACTAATTAAATGTTGAGCATATATCATGTACTTAATTTTTAATGAATAGCATATGAGTCTCAAGAATTTTAGTAGCTTATCTTTTCTGACTTTGAGATATTTGCCTACATAAGTCTATTATATAGCAGGTATTTAGTACCCTCTATGTCCTAGGACTTGAGTTAGATATTGAAAACATTGTCTCTTAGTGTATGTGGCCAATATAAATTGCTCTGGAAAACCCATTCTGAATACTTTTCATGCCAATGT
Organism: Lasiurus borealis; assembly: GCA_004026805.1. NCBI lineage: Eukaryota > Metazoa > Chordata > Mammalia > Chiroptera > Vespertilionidae > Lasiurus > Lasiurus borealis. Next base: position 13,779 of record PVJN01014143.1, read on the forward strand.
ATATTAGTCACATTTCTATAATAATCTTACATTTTATTTCCTTTGGATATTTACCATATCCTTATAAATAAAATCAAACAAATATTAGTATTATTTCTGTTTAATGGATAATCAAATAAGTATTCAAATAATTAAGACATATCAAACAAGACAACACAAGTTGGTAAAGTTAGGTCTGAAAACCATATGCTTCAATTGTGTATCATTCTCCCAGCACTGTTAAATTCAACTTATGTCTGGTACACTATATAGTTCACAGACACATGCTAAGACTCAATGTTCTTTATTTTTACAGAAAGAAGAAATCACTGAGTCCTCAGTTAAGTTCAGTTAGGATAATGTGATGCTTTGATGAGAGAATACATCTGTGTTAGAGACCACTACAATATACCTCATTACTCAGGACAGCCCTAGAGAGTGGCTTCCTAGGGATGGATAAATATGTGACCAGGCCATAACTAGGTTAATTAACCCCAAGTAATTTATAAAATTGTATGACCTGTACTGACCTCCATATGACGTGAATGTTAAATAGAATTCAGTCCATCCTACCACTAAGCTACCCACACAATGGATCAAGTAGAGAAGATCAGGGGATAATTTTTTTTTTAATCCTTTCTTTAGAAACTGATCTTTCAAGCCTTCAGAAGGTTGATCTCAAGGGATGCATCTGCCTTCTTTCTGGGATTATCAGTCTCTCATGTTTAATGGATCTCATTTCAGGAGCCATCATATCAATTAATCTCATCGTCAAGGATCATCTCACAGGCTCATAATTATTCTTAAAATTGCAATGACCAATTGATGGCTTACTTTATAAATGCTTAAATGATAGATACTTAATCACAATTAAAAACAACAAAATGCCTTGTACCTGCCTATTTGGAGGGTTTAATTTACAGGCAAAACACACCAATAATACAAGGCATGTAAACAGTGTTTCAAGTTCACATTTAAATATTTCTTAATTTTTGTTGAAGAGCACTGGGACTAGAAGGAGTGGTTAAAAATAAAGTGATAGCAGGAAGCTACAGAGAAAAGACATTATCCTATATAATAGAAGGGCTAATATGCAAATTGATCAAATGGTGGACAGATTGGTCACTGACCACCAGGAGGAAGATGCTCAATGCAGGAGCTGTGCCCTGGTGGTCAGTGCACTCCCATAGGGGGAGCACTGCTCACCCAGAAGCCCTGAGCCGGCTCACAGATGGTGAGCACAGCAGCAGTGGTGAGAACCTCTCCCAACTCCGCTCAGCAGTAAGAATGTCCGACCGCCAGTGTAGGCCTGTTCCCAGAGGGGAATGAGCCTAAGCCATCAGTTGGACATCCCCCAAGAGCTCCTGCACTATGAGAGGGTGCAGGCTGGGCTGAGGGACCACTTTTCCTCCTGAGTGCATGCATTTCAGGCACCAGGCCTCTAGTAGCAATATAAAGAGATAAACTAGAGAGCAAACAACCAGGGCAGGGTCAGGATGAGAGTAGCTGACGCACATCAGAGAGATTATGAAGCAGTTGGGAAGGGAAGACATTTCCACCCAGACTTAGTACTAACATAATACTTAGGCAGGAGTACAAAGAGAATTCCACATTGTACTGTATATCCAAATGTTTTAAAGTGATCAAAATAAAATAAATTATTTTTTAATCAACTTACCTGATAAATGTACCATTATGTAATAAAACTGCATACCACATATATCAGAATTTTATTATTTTTATTCATGTCTGTTTATGGAACAGCCATGTTTCTATGGGAAAAAAAACTATACATACAATAAATTATTATATGTTTATTAAATACCTGTACTTCTTGATTAGTTCTTTGATACAACATTTTCAGCAAAAAATAATATCTAGATTTTATAGACTGTGTCCTCTTTATGCTCTATTTTTGTATTCTAAATAAAATTTGTCCAAAAAAAAAAGTGAGGTCAGCATGAAATCAACCATTTGCTACTTTCCTAGAAAAGCTTATTCACAATTTCCTTAATGATAAGTCCATGGGGAATGGACCTATATAGGATATACATTCTCACCAACAGATGATTTTGCTTCTTAATATAGAATTCTTGAAATTTTAATACAGTCCTATGTTAGTTTTTAAAAATCTTTATTATCATGGCAAAGTGAATAGTATATTCCTTGTATAATAAATAGGGCTCTTGATTCCCTCTCACTGAGGCATATTTCCTGGCACTGCTACTGAGTGTGAAAAAAGTCACCAATACATTTATTCATGCAATGATTACTAAGTTGCAAATTGCTTGCTGTTATAGGACACAAAGCTATATGAGAAACACCCTAGAGTTGGTAATTATTTCTTTTGGGAGACACATCCTATCTAATAAAGAGGGAATATGCTAATTGACCATCACACCCTCACAAAGATGGCAGCACCCAAAGCCATTGAGGAAGGAATATGCTAATTGACTGATGCACCCTCAAAGATGGCAGTACCCACAGTGACAAGATAGTGGCACCCAGTTCCCTCAGCCCCTTGAGGATGGCAGGCACATGGCAAGGCCTGCCCAGCTCCCAGACAGGTCCAGCTGCTCTGTGCACCTGCCTCCAGTGTTCCCCAGTCTCCTCCTCCCCTCAGGCACCCAGGGCCATCCTGAGACACAGGTAATCCTCAGATGGAAGCTTCCCAGCTGATGTTTGAGGTGCAAGGAAGTCTTGGATGGCAACTGCCCAGCTGCCCAGGGCCCCTTGAGGCTTAGGTAATCAGGGTTGGCTGAGGCTTGTGCTGCTAGCAGTGCAGCATCAGAGGTGTGATGGGGTTGTCACCTTCCCCTGATAGTTAGGTTGGCCTCCTGCTCCTAAGGGCTCCTGAACTGTGAGAGGGAGCAAGCTAGGTTGAGGCATACCCCCCTTCCAGTGCATGAATTTTCATGCACTGGGCCTCTAGTTAATAATAAAAAGCCATCTTTCTTTCTTACTTTGACATATAAAACACTGTGCCTTTTGGCTTATTCTACATTCTTAATCTCACCAAACACCATTTCCCTGAACTACAGCCACACAAAAATTCTCTATGATATTGGAAAACACAATTGCCAGTGGCTAAGGTCACACTCAGCTCAAGGAATTCTTTAGGCAATAACTGAGAAAGCAAAATGATAGTATATGAATCTAGCTATTCCCACCTAATTTGGGCTCTCCTTTCTGCATCAAAGCTCCCTCTTGGTCTATCATACTTTGTCATGTTTTTAGCACATCCCGTTTTCACAATCCCACTCAGTTTCCAGGGAAAGGGACAGAGTCCTCATGACTCAATGGAGAAATATCACCATCTCTTCCAAAGAACATGTGCTATGGGGTATATCGGCATGGCTACTTTGCAAAATGCCATCTGCCTCACCAAAGAAAAGAGAGTTCTCATATTCCTTTTATAAAAATAAATAGGTATACCTGCATTCATATTGTACTTTTTTCTTTCTTGCAATAAGAATAGAAAATGAGCACTTATTTCTTCCTAAGACAAGTTCCCTTTGTGTTCCAGATCTTATTCCTTCTTAACTGCTTGGTGTCTTTTCGCTTAATATGTGTCTATTCCATATCCTTGAAATTGTTCTTTCTAGCATTTATAATCCCAACCATATTTTAAATTATGTTTCTCCCCATAAAAACAAAACATCTTCTTTCATGACCTAAACTAGAAGCCCAGTGCATGAAATTCATGCATGGGGAAAAGGGGAATTCCTTCAGCCCAGCCTGCTCCCTCTGCAATCTGGGACCCCTTGAGGGATGTCAGATTGAGATTCAGACATCCCTCTCACAATTCAGGATTGCTGGCTCCCAACTGCTCCCCTGCCTGCCATCCTGATTGCCCCTAACTGTTTCTGCCTACCAGCCTCATCACCCCCTAACCACTCCTTGCCAGCCTGATTGATGCCTAACTGCTCCCCTGCCTGCCTGTTTGCCCATAACTGCCTTCTTTTGTGGGTCTGATCCCCCCCACAACTTCTCTCCTCTGTTGGCTTAATCAACCCTAACTGCCCTGCCCTGCAGTTTTGATCACCCCCAACTGCCCTCCCTTGCAAGTCTGGTCCCTGCCAACTACCCTCCCCTGCTGGCCATCTTGTGATGGCCATCTTGTGTCCATGTGGGTGCAGGATCTTTTGACCACATAGGGGCAGTCATCTTGTGTGTTGGAATAATGGTCAATCTGCATATTACTCTTATTAGATAGGATGTCCCTCCTCCAATCTAGCATCTTTCCTGCTGTTTATAGACAAATTTCTCTAAAGTACCATCTACTCTAAAAATATAGGTCTCCATATATTTGGGGTATCACTAAATCTACTACTATATTTTTAGGATTCTAGTTTTATTATTCCCATTAAACCCTCTTATTGTGAGATTAATACAACTTCCTTGGAACCACTTTTAACAGTTTTGGCTAAAAATCATACGTCTGATTTCTTTCTTCTCGAATCTCTTTTTAGTGGCACTTGCCTGACTATTTTCTTTCCCATGTGGCTGCTTGTTTATGTGTCCTTTATCTTCCCATATCTTACATAACATTATTCATTTTTCTTCTCTATTCAGTCTTCTTTAAGAAGTTTAAACTATAATGTGCTTTTTTATTTGTTCTCTGTAAGCTCAATGAACCCTAGATCTATACCCTGTGTATCCCAAATTTCTAAACTTGCTTTCATCCTCCTAAAAATGTATTTTGTTCTATTGCATTAGTATCTACATCTGAGATTACATTTACTGTAGATTCACTAAGTTATTTGTATGTATCCTTGTCTCACTGCCTATACCATGTTTTAAGACTTAGAATAATTCCCAACTGGGATTCCAAATGCCCTACGCATTCATGTTTTGGATGAGTGCCCCTATATTCACTTTAAAATAATTTACTTAATAAAACGTAGACATTTATATTAAGTTCTAAGGTATAGGGCTTTATTCAAAAGATGAACTGTACCAATTAAGTTCTCTTTTGGAATTTTTCACAAGTTTCTCAATGGAAATATTTTATCTATTAAAATGTAAATTGAATGGCTGGTCCAAGTACCATAGCATTCTATAGTTTATCTGTATAATTTGTTATCTTTCAAATTTCCCAAATTAGTTTTTGTTCATCCAGGAGAATTGACATGCACTAACATTTATGGGAACTTATTCTGAACATCTTTCTCTCCTCTTTATCTATCCCTATTCACTAGGTATCACCTTTCTGAGTACTCCCAATGGAAATAACGGTGCTTACCATCACTGTTTTATATGCTCCATATTTCCCATTACATTTACAGTTCTTGAAATGTATTTTGGGGCACATTAAACAACATAGCTTGAAGTATAAAGAGATAGATATTTATAGATGAGAACAACATTCACTGAATTCTTTTGTTAACAAGGAACTCATTCAAATAACCCTAGTTCAAAGAACACTTTTCTTAAGAATGGAGAGGTGAGTCTCATAGGATTACAGGTCTCTAAAACAAAGAATTAAACTAAATTTCAGAAGAACTGGAATAGAATGAAAATAAATCCTAGGGAAGTTGGCATATTCAGTTTATTTTTTGGTTCTGTGTCTTACTGTGTCACTTCTCCATTTATATTTTTCTTTATCTTTAAAGAAAAAGAAAATGCTCATAGTGTCTGCTTCTTTCTCATTTACTTATAGTGTCTGCTTCTTTCTAATTTCTGTCTTTGGAATCAATTATTTATCTTTTAAGCTTTAGTTTCTTCCTTGATTAGTATTCATTTTGGTTCATATTCCTAAAAGATAATCCGGTTGGCAAAAACTAGTCTCAATTTATATTAGCAGAGTATGTACTATAATTCAAGATACATTATTTAGAGAGGATATTATTGTTCTTATTATATCATTTGAGAGAGGAGAAAATTGAAGCTCAGATGAGTTTTTCATTTTAGCCCAAGCTCAAAAACATTTATATTAAAGAGATAGAACTTGCCACCCAGTCTCTCTGTAGTCTCTCCAAGCAAGCTTATGGGTTTCATTACATTACCATACCACCTACTCTGAGTTGATGAGTCTTAGCTTGGTTGGGTAGGGTAGCATGTTACAAATTATGACTGCCAGAACTAATATATATCAGAGCTTCAAGAACAATAAGTTGATTTGGACGGAGTTGTGATGGACAGAAAACAAACAAAAGACAAAAAATAGCAGATGTATTATAGACATGTTTGAATATCAAACTAAGGAATGTATACTCAATTATAAAACAACTAGAGACCTGGTGCATGAAATTTATGCACAGGGGGTGTGTCCTTCAGCCAAGCCTGCACCCTCTCCTACCAGGATTGGTCCTAAACAGGCAGCTGGACATCCCTCTCACAATCCAGGGCTGCTGACTTCCAACTGCTTGCCTACCTACCTTCCTGATTGCCCCTAACAGCTTCTGCCTGCCAGCCTGATCACTTCCTAACCACCCCCTTGACAGTCTGATTGATGTCTAACTCCTCCCCTGCCAGCCTGATTGCCCCTAACTGCCATCCCTTTCAGGCCTGGTCCCCCCAACTGCTCTACCCTGTAGGCTTGGGACCCCCCCAACTGCCCTTCCCTGCAGCCCATTCACTCCCAACCCCCCCCCCCATACCAGCATGGTAACCCTCAACTGCTCAGCCCTGCAGACCTTATCCCTTCCAACTGCTCTCCCCTGCTAGCCATCTTGTGTCTACATGGGAGCAGCCATCTTTGACCACATGGAGACAGCTATCTTGTGTGTTGAAGTGATGGTCATTTTGTATATTACTATTTTATCAGATAAGATAGAGGCTTAGTACATGGGTGTGGGCCAGCTGGTTTTCTCTGAAGGGTGTCCTGGATCAGAGTGGTGTTCCCTTGGGGCATGGGATAGCCTGGGGGAGGGGCCTGTGGTGGTTTGCAGCCAGCCATGCCACCCAGTGACTCAAGCTGAGACTCTGGTATCTGGAATTTATTTATCTTCTGTAATTGAAACTTTGTAGCCTTTAGCAGAGGACTGGGCCAGCAAGGGTGTGCAGGAAGCTTGGCTTCTTCCATCACTAGGGAAACCCAAGCTTTCTGCTTGCTTCATGGCTGCAGTAATCTTAGTTGAACTAATTTGCATACTAGCTCCTGATTAGCTTGTGGGTGGAGGTATGGTCAATTTGTTTATAACTCTTTTATTAGATAGGATTACGGAGGCTCAATTTTTGGAGGCCATTTTAAAGCCATTGAATTTCTTGCTTAGTGAACACTCTGGGAAATTAAATGAACAGAAGAAATAGCATGTGGCAGTGGATGGCCCATGGTTTGCACACCTGTGCAAGTTGTTAACCTCTCTGCATTAATCAATATTTGATGTAAACAAATTCAGCAATATTTCCTGCTTCCTATTCATGCACAAGAGTTTTGTGACTGGGGCAGAAACTGTGAATGAGGACAGTCACTAAGGGAGGACACATTAAATTACTAAACATGGTGTCCTGGCTATAGAAAGAGGCCAGGGAAATAAAATAGGCAAGAAGAGGCTGGAAGATGAGGGGAAGAGTGTGTCACTGGTTCTCTTTTCCATTGCTTTCAGCTTTCACTTTCTCTGAGCAGAAGGGTGCTATAATTTATCAACCGTCTCAACTTCTCACTCTGCCACATGTCTACCTTCTTCCAAGAATTTTGTCACCATGTTTTTTACAGCAAACATTTGTTTTTGTTTTTAATCTTTAATAGTTACTCCAGTTCTCTTTGCCTATATCCTATCCCCTATAACACTGTGAATTATTATATATCTCTTTATGTCTTCCACGGCACCTTTTTTTAAAAACAAAAAAAAAAAATCCTAGGTAAATAAGAACATAAGATCTAGTCTTTGGATTTTAAATTATTAACAGTAGATACAACTAAGACAGAAATAAAGACACTCACATCACCCTGATATCAGAGCCTTTTGGAAAGTAACGGGAAAAACTGGCAATCTCAGACGCTCATGAGTCATCAGTGTCATTCAGGAACATTGGTAAATATCAAGAGCATTCAGATCAGATTTTGAAGAAGGGGGCAGACTATTATTATAAACCAATAGCAAGGATTCCAAAACAGTATAAATTACAAGAGAAGACAGGGTGCTAACAGTCTGGAGGCAACAGTAAGTCATAAGAAGCACCCTCCCAAGCAAAACTAATTGCTATAATCTCTCTATTTTGAACATTCTAAGATGTTAGAATCTTACTTCCATTACTGTCTAGTAAGCCATATAATTATCTTTCTTGCTTCATCAATTGAGCATCAGATGATGTTTTCTTATCGCTATTTCTAAGGTCAATCACTCTGCTGGGAATAAAGTAGTCATAAATAAATGCATGCAAATATATGATTGAATAAATAGCAAGGATGCACGCATGCATTAATAAATATGCTAATACCATTCCTCTTGAATGTTGGAAAATAGGAAGAAGAGAATTATCTGAATTGAAAAGGTTTGTAAGGAATATAGTGCCCCCCTGATAATTTTGTGAGGAGGTAAAATGAATGAATAAAAGTTCAGAATAGAGAGATAATAGTTCATTATATTCTCCTGCGAGATAAGAAACAAAATGTCTCTCATTTTTCATCCTTAAACAAGAGGCCCAGGTTTATTTTTTGTTTGTTGGTTTGTTTGTTTGTTTTGTTTCTTCCATGTAGGTTTGAGAACCCCTGATTATCAGCAAGCATGTGCTGCAGCGAGGCAGAGATGTTATTTGGAGAGAAATAATAAGATTAACAGACTTCCTGGAGAGGCCTGGTACTCTCATCCTCCCACTGGCCTCTGCCTTTCTGTTGGTCACCAGCCAGGTTGATGTAAAGTACTTTGTGTCTACAACCCCATTGTGAGAGAAAGAAGGATAAGTCCACCTGGATTATGTCTGTTCATAATTATGATTTTTCTAAGTTTTCAGAGATTGACCCTATTTTTTAAATAGATAATTACTAAAATAAAAAATAGAAAAGGATAAAAAATGAAAACAAGTGAAAATGGCTCAATAACTTTTTTAAGAAAATATAATTAAATATGCCCAGCCCATCAGGAAAATAGCTCTCAAAGGTACTAATCTTACTATTCTGTTTCTAATTGTTCGGTAATGAACAAACTGCAGAATTCTAGCTGTAGGTAAACAGTTGAAGGAATGAGCTATTTCTGTCAGTGCTAATAAGGAATGACACTTAAAGAAAATAGTGTTCAAATAAAAAATCGCTCATTTCAAATGTTGCCTTAGATCGGAGGCATGCTGTGTCAGTGTACTGACAAGCTTCTGTTTGTTGGAACTGGTGATACTTATTTTCCATTTCCAACAGTCAGTCATTTCTCATAGTCTAAGGTTGAATTTTTTCAACCTATAATTGTTATTTATGAAGTTGTCAGAGGTGTTAATAAGCACCCATTAATAAAATTTTAGTCTGAGTATGAATACTTAGCAGACTAGTGGTTGGAAAGAAGCAAGCACATTCCACTGGACAAAACTAAAAAAAAAAAAAAAAAAGCCTAAATTACTTCCCTCAATTAGGAATACGGAGCACCTAGGGATTAAGGTAGGATTACGTAATTTATACTTCTATGCCAAGACCAACTGTGAACCAGATTAGCGTTTCCCTATAGAATGTCATGTTATGGAAAATAACATGTAGAGACCTCACTGCAATGGACTACAAAGGTTAATGTTTCTTTTTGTTGTTGTTATTATATGTTTGTTGTAGTATATGCTTGCTTGATTTCCTCTGAGTATTTATATCTTAATTCCAACCAAAAATTGTTTGAACACCTGTTTGTGTGTTTGGAAGTTAAATAGGAATTAGAATGTATATGTTTGTGAGTGTCATTAATTGTAGTATTATTAAATAAATTATAAATGTTGTGGAAAAGGCATGTTTGGGAAAGGCATCTAGCTGTAAGCAGTTTCTGCAACCATGCTTTAATGACCACATGCTATGTGGTTGATGTAAGGTTCCAGATGGAATTGTGGGAGCCACTATTCTATATAATAAAAGGCTAATATTCTAACTAACCAAACGGTGGAATCACCAATTGCTATGATACATACTCACCACAAGGGGGCAGATGCTCAATGCAGGAGCTGCCCCCTGATGTTCAGTGTGCTCACATAGGGGTTGCGTTGCTCAGCCAGAAGCAGGGCTCACAGCTAGTCAGAACAGCAGTAGTGGTGGAAAACTCTCCTGCCTCCAAGACAGCGCTAAGGATGTCTGACTGCTGGCTTAGCCCAGCTCCCCCTGGGACTAAGCTGTCAGGTGGACATCCCTCAAGTTCTTCTGGACTGTGAAGAGGGTACAGACTGGTCTGAGTGACCCCCTCACCTACCAGTGCACTAATTTCTTACACCAGGCATCTAATAGTCCAATATATGAGCAAACCAGTGGATCTGCTTCCTCACTGCTGTATGTTCTAAGCAAATTCCCTGAATGGTAGTGAAAACCCTAACTCAGTTCTTTGGTTTCTGTGTCTCTTCATATATGACCTACCCTCACTAATGATTTGTGTATGCTCAGTTATCTTTCCATTAATTCTGACTTAACAAATCTATTTCTTACCAATATTCTGTCAAGGCTAAAATATAGATCAGGAACTAACCTTCCTGAACTGTTTATTCATTTGGATTATATGGATGCAACCTGGGCATTCAGCCCTCTGGATGGATGCTAAAATCCATAAATGGATAATTTTAGGAGATATTTAGGCCAGGATAATGCATTCTGGCTTAATTCTAGGATGCTGAATCAATTGAAGTATGAGTGAACAGGAAAGAGAAAGGGCAACAAAGAAATGAGACAGAAATAGAAGGAATGGGAAGGAGACCAGAATAGGTGTCAGAGAAAACGAGGTTTGGCCAGATTATGTCAAGAATTTGGCAGAAGGACAAGAGGAACAACACCCTGGCTATTAGTCATGTGTTTTTGTAAGAATATAAACAAAAGTAGTGCTCAAGTATGAGCCAGTGTCTTAACCAAGAAAAAGAAATGACATAAACTACTTATGTGAAATTAACATGCATCATTTGTACTCACAGGAAAGAAAAACAAACTAAAACAATTCTTCAAACAATACTAAAATACAACCTGAGTTGCTCATGAATATTTCTCCTGCCACATACAGATATGTTATTAGATTACAAATGGCATTAGAAGTTATGAACATATTCAATTAGTGCAAGTAGATAACCTACATTTACTTCAACGTCCATGATTTTTTAAATTAGAAGGCTTTTATACCCAGCAGTGCTTTAAATTATCTTGGTACAATTTGGAAACTTTAAAACCAGATGGTACTTTTGTTAATACTTTAGCAGACACATTTGATATTGCCTTTGGATTTAAAGTGAACATGTGGGCTGAGTCCCCTGCAAGACAAACATAACATTTAAATGTGTCTGGATCTGTCTGTGCCTCAATAAGAGTTTCCTGCTATCACCATCACATGATGATGACTGGTCGTCATTATCATCCCATGCTTAAAAGTGACCTTGAGAATCTTTCACCAGGTGCTTTTTCCAGTTGGATAAAACGCATTTTCTAAATTTACATTTTAAACATACAAGGAAACACAAACAGTAACTGAAACTTAGTAGAATCAATAAAATACCATTTTCCTATAAAAGTTTATTATAATTTTACCCAAGTCATTATACCTGAAATCATCATGCTACTGCAGATAATATTAAAATCCTATTTTCATACACCCACTATCTTTCCCTTATTTCCTAACATGTAATTTTTATCACTTAATCAAACAAAATGACCAATAATCCAACCTACCTGACTTACATAAATGGCATTTTGTATGATTTAACATAATGTATGTGCAGTTTAAAGTACACGGTGGTGAATCCTACTTACCACTATCTTGTTGAATAAATAATACCAAATATTACAGGTAACTAATTGTGTTATTCTAGTCCTCTAAACATTTTTTTGCTTGAAAGTGAGATGTCAGTTTCTAGATATAAATTTGATTTGACAATATATATACATGGTCCTGTCAAGTTAAGTTTTTACATTTTTTTGTTTTATTAAGGGCATCCATTTTTAGATTTGTCAAATCTATGTAAAATAACAGCCCAGTGTCTAGTATTGCATTTTAAAAATAAAGAACATTTTATTCTCAATTATATACTAGCTTTCTTTTGGTGATATTTGCCTGGTCCACCTTTTTTTTTTTTCTTATTTGTAATCTTTCTATGTCATTTTGTGATAGGCATGTTTCATGTAAACCTGTTGCAATTATTTTTTTAAATATAGTGTTTTTAAACATAGAGGTTTCCTTCTTTCTCCTTCTCTCTCTCACTCTCTCTCTCTCTCTCTCTTTTTTTTCCTCCCTTTCTCTCTCTCTAAAAGTATATCCTTGAATGGGGATTTAAAAAAAAAAGTTTTCCCAAATCTACTAAGACAATTGATACAGTTGTCCTCCTGATTCAGGGACATGGATTTGTCTCTGACTCTCATCCAAAATAAGCAACATGGTAACCAGCTAAGGCTGCTCTTAAGGAAAAACAGAGAAGTAAGGCATGGAGCTTTGGTTTTAGTGCTGATGTGAATGTAGCTAAGCTCAAGTGTACAGTAAGGACTTTACACAAGAGTAATGCCCACCAAGGTATGGTGACTGTGACAGGTTACATGTGTGATGAGAGAGCAGGAGTTGAGGGAGCAGTTTTAAATAATTAGCATTTGAGTATGGTATGATGGCAGATCCTCAGAAGGGAAACTCAAAAAGGATAGTAGGAAGATCATAATTGGGACATCTGCCCACAGTAACTCTACAGGCACCTGGTCACCAGTTATTTCCACTCCCTCTCCTGCCCCAGTGCTGAGGGGAACCAACCACAGCAGAGGGAGGCAGGGGTGGACTACAAACAGGAGGAGGAGGAAACTCCCAGTAATCAGGAGTCAGAACAAGGTCTGGTTGGAATAACATTTTGAAGTGGAAGAATGATAGATGATTCTACAGTAGACTCAATAGGATTTTCGATGCCTATAATTTAGGGTGATTATGAACAGCAGAGGGTGACCAGAAATGTTATGGGATCTATTTGAGATTTTTCAGAGATGGAATGGATCTCTGCTAGAGAGGGGTTGAAAGTTGATGTGAGAAATAGATATTGTCCCCCATCTTAGGCCTTGTCTAGTCTCTCTACATCAAACTATTTAAACACCGTTTTACTATCTCTCTTAAATTCATATGTGTTCACATCATTTCAAACCTGGCAAATATAACTCCAATCCTCGTTTTTATTTCTAATGAATTTATTGGTGGGTGTCAAAGGTGAGGTTTACCACATTTTCCTGGAAATCATAGACAATCACACATGCAAAGTGGAGTTTAAATATATTTGGCAATAAATGTTCACCTTAAATTTTTATCACCCTCCTCCCCCAAATATATCTAACATTCTTTTAAATATATATATATGTTAATTTCAGAGAGATAGGAAGGGAGAAGGAAGGAGAGATGGAAACATCAATGATGAGAGAGAATTATGGATTGATTGCCTCCTACATGCCTCACACTGGGGATCCAGCCCACAATGGGGCCATGTGCCCTGACCCAGAAACAAACCATGACCTCCTAGTTGCTAGGTCCACGCTCAATCACAGAGCCATACTGGCTGGGAAATAAAACTAACATTTTTGGCTCCATGTTCAGAAATTGGGTACAAAGGTAAAGGGTGAAGTAACAAAAACTTCTAAAAAGTGAGTTGGGGTTACTTCATTATTTTTCTTAATTCAGGTTCATACTAGTTAATGAAATGGCCATAACATTATTAGAGTAGGTATGACATTAGTACTTTAAGTGATTTATATTGGCAGATTAAGGTAGGAAGGTAAAAAAAGAAAAAGAACATGAAAAATCTCCATTTTTTACAGCTTTAATATGTTGGCTCTGTTGTGTGGCATAGTTAAGTCAACAGTCTGCTGGTCATGTTCCAGGCATGTGACAACTGTTCCCTCTCTGTCACCAGTACATTCACAGGTCTTGTATTTTTCCCAAGAGCTATGTGAACAGCCTTTTCTAAGGTAGGATTGGCTGGGAAAGCCCCATGGATAAAGAATAACAGGAGAGACAATTAACCAGTGTCCAGACCATCAGTTAGGTATACATCACATTATTTATAGCCTAGCTGTCAAAATCTCTAATAGTAGGAACTTAATTTGCTCTCATGTAACTGACATAGTTTTATATAGACAAAAAATATTTATCTCATTTTGACTACTTTATTGTTGGATCAATGTGCATGTCATGTTATTTGTTTACTTCTCATTCTAATAATCAGATGTCAATAGGCAGATGTATTATAATAATATTGACTATACACCCCTTAACCTTTTTTAACCATCTTTCCTCCATGTGGCCTCTGTTTCTATAAGTCTAGTTTTGTTTTGTTTTATTTGTTTATTTATTTATTTATTTATTTATTTATTTATTTATTTATTTTAAGATTTCACATACAAGTGAAAACATGATATTTGTCTTTCACTGCCTGACTTATTTCACTCAGCTTATCCTAGGTCAACTTTTAGGAAACTTTTCCCAAGAATTTCATGTTGTCAGTGTCTAAGCTGCTTTTAAGTCAAAGATCTGAACACTGCTTCAGGAACTGCTATTTCTTTTTGAATTATTGGAAAAGGATAACAATATTATTCACCTTTCTTAATGTATTCTTTAGAAAGTTTTAGATGATTAATAACCACATTCAATAAGGGCACATATTTAATAGTGATGATGCTTATAAAGTTTTTATAGACAGACTTATGTGGACATTGCAAATCTGAAATTTGAGCTGTGCAAAATAAGCCTTTGGATGAGTAAAAGTTAGCATTTATTTATTCCTTTTAGGCACTAGTCTAAGATTTTTCTATCAACCCCTTGAATCCTACCGATGACCCTACAAATTGGCAATGTTTTCAATGATGTAGACAAACAGAGGAAAAGTTAAATAAGGTGACAGGTGATAGGTGGCAGAGCTGGGATTTTAACACAGTGGGGACCTTAGAACATGAACCATTGCACTGTATAATCAAATGCTATGAGAAAGGGATTGGACTGAAAGGTTGGTTGTGTCACGGTACCTGCAGCTTTGATTGTGGTTATAGCTATGATGATTGTGCTAGTGAAAAAAGAAGTAACCACCACTCTGCATCAGGAGAGAACTTAATTACATTTCATGCAGAATATAAAATAATTATTTTAAACTAGAGACCCAATACACAAAATTCATACACTGGAAGGAGGGGGCCCTTAGCCCGGCCTGCAACCTCACAATTTGGATCCTTTGCTCCTTACCACTTGCCTGTTCACTGCTCCTTACTGCTCAGATTGCTGCTTTTTAGTGCTGCTGCTGAGGTGGGTTAAGCTCTTGTCACCACTGCTATGCTTGCCAGCCATGAGCCCAGCTTCTGGGTGAGTGGTGCTTCCCCTGTGGGAGCACACTGACTACCAAGGAACAGCTCCTGCATTGAGCATCTGCCTCCTGGTGGTCAGTGTGCATCATAGTGACCAGTTGTTCTGGTTGTTCCAGTACAAAGGTTGGTTAGGCCAGTGGTCAGCAAACTGCAGCTAGAGAGCCACATGTGGCTCGCTAACTGTAATTTGCTGCTCTGTTGACTAATACAGTTGCCAACCACTGACCTAGACTCTTGATTCCAATAATTATAGGCTGGTGTTGTTCCTTGTGATTAAACTCCTATCCCAGTGGTCGGCCAACTCATTAGTCAACAGAGCGACAAACTGTGGCTCACAGCCACTGTTTGCCAACCACTGACTTAGGCTTTTATTATATATCCTAGAAATGTGGTGCATGAAATTCGTGCATAGGGGGGTTGTCCCTCAGCCTAGCCTGCACCGTGTCCAATAGGGACTCCTTGAGTAATGCCCAACTGCTTGTTTAGGCCCAATCCCACCTAAATGGGCAGTCAGACATCCGTTTCACAATCCAGGACTGCTGGCTCCCAACTGCTCACCTGCCTGTGCCCGATTGCCTCTAACTGCTTCTGCCTGTGGGCTTAATCACCCCTAACCACTCAATTGCCATCCTGAGTAACACCTAGCTGCTCCAAAGCCAGACTGATTGCTCCTAACTGCCCTCCCTTGCAGGCCTAGTTGCATTCAACAGCCCTTCCCTGCTGGCCTGGTCACCTCTAATTTCCCTCCCCTGTAGGCCTGGGTCCTCCCCCAACTGCCCTCCCCTGAAAGTCTGGACTCCCCTCCTGCCCTTCCCTGTGGCCTGGGTCTCCCCTAACTGCCCTCTTCTGCCAGCCTGTTCATCCCCAACTGCCCACAACTGCCCTCCCCTGTCAGCCTTCTTGTGTCCACATGGGGGCAGCCATCTTTGACCATCTTGTGTCTTGGAGTGATGGTCAATTTGCATATCACTCTTTTATTAGTTAGTATACCTTATGGTTAGCCTAGTGCTGGAGGTGGGGGTGGTGTCCCACATCTCGACCTGTACCTTCTCGCACTCTGGGATTCCCGCTTCTTACTGCCCACCTGCTTGTTGCTCCTTACCACTTGTCTCGCTGCTCCTTAGTGCTACCACAAGATAGTAGAGGCTCCAGTCACCACCACTGTGCTAGCCAGCCATGAGTCCTATCTTTCTGTGTCCTTGTCTGTAGGCCAACTGCTCTCTTCCTACTCATTGAGGGCAAGCAGCATGTGAGGACAGAACTTGCTATCTTGGAACACAGAGGGCTGCCTGGGGCTGAGGGGAGGGCCTGGGCCCGCAGGGTGAAAGATAGACATAGAGTACTCTATCTCACCCAATGGTGGGCCAGCCTGGCCAGCCTTCTTCTGCCTGACTCCACCCAGGGAGAGACAGAGCAGGGTGTCTGCCTCTCCATTCTCCATCCTTCTATCTGTGACATCTGTCACCCTTGTCAGGCCTCCCTCAAAGTGAGTTCAGCTCAATCTCTAAATGTAAAAGAGCATGTGGCGGGGAGTCCACTCCAGTGCCTCTGATTTCTAGTCACAGGATCTGATCTCAGGATGGTGGCCACAGGTGCAGAACATAGATCTGTTTCAAGAAAAGTTGGGAATGCGGACTTTTTATGAGCTCCTATACCAAAAGGTTCCAGTTTATTCACATTGTGGCAAAGACAACTTCAAGAGTAACATAAATGAGTAAAGTCAGGGCCAAACTGGGCCATTTCTTCATCCAATCTCTCTGAGATGTGTGGACAGAGCCACGTCTCAGCTCTTCACAGGACATTTCTGTTTTTTTTTAAAAAGCCTAAAGAACAGTAGTCTGTCTCTATTCTTTTTTTTTAAATATATTTTATTGATTTTTTACAGAGAGGAAGGGAGAGGGATATAGAGTTAGAAACATTGATGAGAGAGAGAAATCGATCAGCTGCCTTTTGCACGCCTCCTACTGGGGATGTGCCCGCAACCAAGGTAAATGCTTTTGACGGGAATTGAACCTGGGACCTTTCAGTCTGCAGACCAACTCACTATCTACTGAGCCAAACCAGTTCCAGCTGTCTCCATCCTTATTCTTTGAACTTTTTTCATCGCCGGATAAAAGGATACTTACATTGGGGCAATCCTATGGAGATACAAATTTAATGTGATGACAACAGCGCCCCTCAGAGGCCGCAGGGGGACTGACAGATGGGGAGCAAGGAATTCTGAAAACCAAAGTAAAGGTTCAGATCATGGAAGAAGTCCTTGGTGTTCTGCTGAGAAACTTGGATCCTTCCACTGCGGTCACAGAACTGTCACACACCAGAAATACCTTCGCATCAGCCAACTTACAGAATTCTCTCTTCTCTCCATTCTCCTGAGCCAGACTCTAGACATTTCTGTGGCATTCTCTTGGTAATCATTTTTTGTTGTGTTTTTTGTTGTTGTTGTTGTTGTTGTTTGTTTGTTTTGTTTTTGTTTTATTCAAAAAGTTACAAAGTTTATATGAATATAACATACAAAGATGCAGCCTCTTTTGTAGGAACAGGGAAGGAAAGGGTGGTTAAGTAAGGCACACGGAGCTGCAGCAAGCACCAGCTGTGGGGAGGGCTAAGGGGGAGAGGAGGTTGGTACTGGGCCAAGGCCCTAGAGCCGTTGCTGAGGAAGTAGGGATCCCCTCTGAGTGCCATGATCTGAGGCTGAACTAATTGATCAAGCTGAGGCAGAGGTGGGTAACTATGTCAGCCATCTTTGGTGCTGTTTACTCTTTCCCACCCTCGCTCTGTTGTAAAACCCCAGAGCCTTGGAGTCCAAAGGCCCCATGCAGAGCAGAGGTCCTGGAAGCGGTTGAGAGGAAGTTTGAAAGCTGATATGAAGGTGTGCTGAGGGATGGACAGAGACAGTGGTGAGAGACAGCAGGGAAAGGGCTCTCAGACTTACCTTTCTGTGAGGGCCACAGGTGAAGGAGGCCAGGGGAGTAAGGTAGGGATGGGGCACCATAGCTCCAGCCTCTGAGGCATCCTTGTCTGTCCTCTGCAGTGTACATGGAGGAAAGGGGCTGCTCTGAGGAGGGGCCAGGCCTGGCCAGGTGACCATCTTGAATTCTGGCTAAGGTGATGGTCATTCTAACTGGTAATGCATCAAGGCCTGATTTCTACTGCCACTGCCACCACCGAGACCCAGGCCTGACTCCCGCTGCTGCTGGTGGGATCCAGGTATTTGGTCGCCGATCCCTGGGCTATTATTAGTATAGATACCTAATGAGTTAGAATATATCATTGCCCTTATTTGTCATGTAAGAAAACCAAGGCTGAGAGAGATCACATAACTTGTCCATAGTCACAAAGCTAATGCATTACAGAGCCAGGGCCTCCCCTCAGAAAAATCAAATCTAATGCCAGTTCTCTACTTTTGTACTCAATTCTTTACTTTTCTGAAAATATATGATTATATCAATATAACACTGGTCCATAGGCACTAAGATAATTAATTTTTATTTATTTAATTAGTTTTTTTTTCCATTACCATTTATCCCCTCTATACCCTTTCTTACTTCCACCCACCCATCTTTCTTCTCAATCACTATACTGTTGTTCATGTCCTTGAGTTTTTTCTCCTTTTTTTTTCTTTTGTGCTCAATTCTTTCACTCTTCTCAAAAACCCCAACCTGTATCTTTGAACCTGTCTCTATTTTGCTTGTTAGTTAGGTTTGTTCATTAAATTCCATATATGAGTGAAATCACCTGATACTTGTCTTTCTTTGACTGGCTTATTTCATTTAGCATAATGTTCTCCAGGACCATTCTTTACTGAGTTTTATCGTCTCACTGAAGTGTTAGTCTAGCTAAAGTCTATATCCATTTCTGATTTACATTGAAATATCCATACAGATTAAGATAGGTTACTTGTTGAATTAAAAACTTATTTTAAATAGAATAGTCACTACATTCATCCATAATCAGACTAGATTTTAAAATTATATATCTTTATTGATAAGCCATACTTATTTTTCATTTCTGCTCCGCACTCTTGAGATATTTTAGCACAGGGTAGGGCAGGTCAATATTTATCAAGTCAAAAAAGATTATGAAACAGATGCAGAAAGATGACATAGACTTAACCATTGTATAAAAATAAAAAGGACAATTTCAGTGTTAGGATAAAATTGAAATGCATTTAGGAAATATTGATGAAATAGGGAGGATGAATTTGGCAGGTAATAGAGACAACTAGGACAATCAAAATTGAAGTGATGGAAATATGGTGGCCTGCTCCTGTCTTCTTAAAGCATTTATATACACTAAATAAAATGGTCAAGTGATTTTGAGTTAGAAAAAAAATTAGCAAACACGTATAAAATTGAAAAAGAAATACAGCATTATTAACATTTCTTAATCTCATATAGTCATGCAATTATCACACAACTATCTTAATTTGCTTATTATCCTAATACATATGTTTTACTTACCATTTAATATTTCTGTTAATATTACCTATTGTTCTATTTAATTTTGTGTCCTCATTTTCTTATATTGTCTGAATAACTTATTTTTATATTCATGTGTCATAATTTTCATGGTCATTCTATATTTTGGCCTTTATGTTGTTTATGAAGTTGTACTGAGGAGTGTCATATTTAAATATATACCAACGTATGACATCCAACTCTTAGAAAAGGAAGATCATATCTTTTTCCTGTTGAAACTTTCCATTGTTCCCTACAGCTTTCAAAATAAAAGCTACAGTGTATTCCATGTCTTTTAGCCGTAAGTGGTGTGATTTATGCTTGCATCTTCAGCCACTTGCTCTTTGTTCACTCAATTGCAGTCCCACTGGCCACTTGCTTCCTCATTATTTTTCAATCACATCAAATGCCCTACAGCTTTAGGACCTCCACACTTGCTGTGTCCTGGGCCCACTATGGTCTCCCTCCAGGCATCTCATGACTTAATTCCTTCACTTGTTGAAGTCTCTTTGCCAATTTTATTATGTCAGGGTTTGCTTTATCACCACCCTTTCTAAACTAGCCTTGTGTCCCTTTTTATATCTTCTTATTCTTCATTGGTCTTATTTACCTGGACAACATATCCTAATGTATATTTTCTAATTGATTTTGTCCATCAGCATGATATCATCCCCATTCTAGTAGGGATTTTATCTTATACTAGAGGCCTGATGCACGAAATTTGTACAAGAGTAGGTCTGCGCAGCTCCAGCTGCCTCAGCCCTGGCAGCCATGGCTTCGCCAGGAAGGTCGTCCAGATGATCGTTCCACTGTTCAGCCATTCAGTTGTTTGCATATTATGCTTTTATTATTATAGATTGATTGATCTAATCCTCACAGGTTAAATACAAACTTTATAAACAATAAGCAAAAATAGATCATAAATGGATTAATCCAACCCTTATAGCAATACCACTGTGGGGAATTCCCTTCCCTCTGTTACATGCCATCTTCTAGGAAAGCCTGTAGAAGACTGTAGAAGTTGAAGGATCCAGATTTGAGATCTTCACTCTTACTGCTTCTTACACTTTGTAAAGCACTGTATCTTGATCTACTTATACAAGGTCATAGTAGCAGTGAGGTGTTTGTGATTCATTTAGGCTTCAGTTCAGCCTGTGAAATGACAGACTCTGCTCTGTGACAGCCAAAGGGATTGCTGTCTCTAGGCCTTCTGGAGCTCACCTGATTCCAACCACTTTAAAAGATTTGTAACATCCCTTCTGTGAGACTCCAAAGATACTTCCACTAAACTTCTTTTTTTTTTCTTAAAATAGGCAAGTGTGATTCAACCTCAGTCTTAACAGTTAGCCTTAACCTGCTTGTCAGTTTCTCCATTAGCTTCAGTCTTACGAAGCTTCATCTTTTTAGGCACCATTATATCTAATAAGGGCGGTAATGTAAGACTAAGGTATGCCATTTAGATTTAATGTTAATAGCTCACTAGTCACATAAATGTAGCTAAGGGTCCCAGTAACTTGGAATGAATGCCTCCTAAGAGACTTTATATATTGAAATTCTTCCCATCCGCAGCAATTTGAATGTATAATTATTTGTGCGAGTTTGAAATGTTACACCAATTAGTGATTATTGTGAAAAATATTAATTTTATACACAAAACAACTTCTAAGGGTTTTGAGAGATAATTTAATGTAAAACTAGACAGGTAATATGAAAGTTGGAAACTATTTAAGATAAATTTAGGATGCTTAAGGCAAGAGACGCATGCAGAAGTTAAAGTGACAACATAAGGTATTATAATTGATATTAGATGATATTTATTTTTTAATTATTTGGAACAGTAGCATTTACAACACTACATAGAATTAATTATTTAAAGTACTCTATTGATTTTTTATTTATTGAATTCCATGTAGATGGTGAGTTATGGGAAAAATACCCTTTGTGCAATTTTTATATGAGTTAGGAAATAAAATACACTTGATATATTAAAATTTAATAGAAAATAAAAAAAAACTACAAAAATCAAAATCCATAATACATTAATTTTAACATAGGTATTTAAAAAGACATAAGACATAAAATATAGGTAGTAGGATAATTATTTTACAATTATTTTGAACTATTGATTTCAGCTGGCTAGAAACATCAGTGTTATAACACAAATTTTCAATATTTAATTCAGGAAGAACTTAACTGCTAACAATTGCTATTAGTGAACTAAATTTTTTTAAACTTGAGAAGTAAAATTGTAATGATAAAATAGCATTGCACTTACATTTCCTCAAAAAGATTTTAGATTTTTTGTTTATTTTAAAGGTGATTTCATTAAGAAAGTTTTCATATTTAGACAAACATTAATTTCAGCACACAGAAATTTGTTAATTAGCTAAAATATGTGAAACACTTCACCTTCCGTTTAAATACCTGGCTAAATATCCACAATCAAAAGTAATGCTAATAGTCACACTTACAGAATATTTCTAACTTTTCTTTTTTATTTCTTTCTACAAAATACTGCATGAAAATGTCTTAAATATAAAATAACTGAATCATTTTTATGACAGATGCTTTTGTGGCTCTTGATATAAAGGGTAATATTGTTTTCCAAATGGTGCATGTTATATGCTACCTTCAGTATGTGATGTTCCAGCAGCTACACTTCCCATACTGCCAGCATTCAGCATTTCCACTTATCCATTTATGTGTTTGCCTCGTTGCTAATTTAGTAAGTTCATTAAAATATTCTCAATGTTGTTTTATGTTTCTTTATTAGCAAGAACAAATATATATGCAATAGTATCCTATAAAATAAAAGGCTAATATGCAAATAGACCAAACTGTAGAAAACAGAACAACCAGTTGTTATGACATGTGCTGATCACCAGAGGGTACATGAGACACATGGAGGTTATCGGCCACAGCAGGATGGTGGATCAGGTGAGTAGAGCCACTGGATAAAGGCAGGGTGCCAGTCACTCTCACTGGAGAGAGCCTCTGGTGATTACTAAAAATTCTCTGCTCCCACATGCCACGTTCCCACCCAGTGCTCAGATCTGCTGCTGGTCCTGGCCCTGCTCACACCCACTCCTGGCACCAGAGCCACCACTTGCACCTACTGCCAATGCCCAGTGTTAGCCCTGATGGCTCAGCGCTGTGAGTGGGTGCGAGCAGCAGCTGCCAGCCCTGATCACACCTTAGGGCTTCTCCACCTCCCCCTGCTCTTGAGGAGTGGTTGGAGCGGCAGCCACTGCTTGCACCTGCTGCTGTTGCTGGCCCCAATTGCCCCGCGAGGCTGCTGGCAGATAGGGGGCTGGGAGGGGCTGGCAGGGGCACAGAGAATGGGCTGAGACCCGCCCCTGTGCGCACTGCGGCCTCATGGCCCACAGTTCCTTTCAAGATGCGTGAATTTGTGTCCTGAGTCCCTAGTATGATAGAATTCTTGAAAATTTAGGAATATATAATCCTAAATATTAGATGTTTAAAATTTATATCTTCAATTGATATTTTTCTTATTGGCCAAACATACTAAAAATTCAATGTTTTATAACTTTTCTTTCTCCTGCTGTTTTTTTTTTTAATGCAATCAGTTGCCTTTTATTTTGATTCAAATTTCATTTTTCTACTTTTTCAAAACTATTACTTAAAAATTATATGTCATCTGAGTTGGATTATCTTATACAGGATGTCCCTCAAAAATGTATACACACTTTAAAATCTGAAGAAAGCTCAATTTTGAAAATGAAATATATTTTAATAAACACTGCCTTTATAATTATTCAAAATGTGTATGTACATTTTTTTGGGATACCCTATATTTTCTCAGATATAATAAATGCTCTTCTAAGATATATTTGTATATATTCAACTTTATACTATTGTTCTTTTTCTAAATGTGTCTACAAGAGATAATTGATGAGCTCATCTGAGACTATTATGTAACTAGAAAGTGTGTCATTGTTATTGACCCAACCAGTTTTCCATAGATCCATATCATCTGTGAAGTTAAAACTAGTCAACTTGACCTCATATTATACCTTACTAACCATCCTAAGCCTACACATTTCACACAAACAGCAACAAGTCCCCAAAATAGATTATTTGTATAAGTCAGTGTGTCTCTGAAATATTCCCAGAGTTTGGTTTTATGTGACTTTAGATGTGTATGTTGTAGAAATAGTCTAAGTGTAGTAATCTAGAGAGGACATGAAAAATTGCACTTTTTAACATCAAAAGAGCCATTAGATATATTATTGAAAACGTGTAATCTAGATCAGTAGTCAGCACATTTTTTCTATAAAGAACCTGATGGGAAATATTTTAAGTTTTTTGGTTGTTTGTTTTGCCAAGAGGGCAATGTAAGTACCTTTTCATTGGGTATTTTCACATGAAAAGAGAAAACAATTTTTTATAATTATTTAATTGACAAAATTCAAAATACAATAATGTTTTCCATTAGTTTTCTTCTTATGTCCTTGCACATTATCACATCTATAATAATAAAGTGTAATATGCTAATTAGACCAGACATCCTTCCAGGCATCATTCTGTCCTTCCAGACAAAGCTGGGACTGTGAGGGAAACCTGGGTCCTGGGTGCCAGAGGGAAGAAGGTGCCTGCAGCTGGGAGAAGGAAGGCCTACTCTTGCATGAATTTCATGCATTGGGCCTCCAGTATTATTATAATAAAACACCTGCTTATTTCCTCACCAGGTGATTCATCTGTTTCTCTGTCCTGAGAATTAGGGCCAACAGCAAAACTTTGAGTATCAGCAAGACTATGCTCCTTTCTAAAAACTTCACTGGAGAAACTTTCCAAGTCATTCAAGGTGTTAACAGAATTTAGTTTCTTGTGGTTGTTGAATAGAGGTCCCCATTTTCTTGCCATCTGTTGGCACTTTGGGCTTATTCTCAGCTGCTAGAGACCCTGGTGTCAATCTTTGGCTCAGGCGTCCCTTCTTCCATCTTCAAATCCACCGATAAATGTCAAATTAAGTCCCTCTTATAATTAAAAATTTCTCTGACATATCCTATCATTCTTAGCTTACAGAACTTACTAAAATAGGAATGAACAATAGTTTATAGATCTATGATCTGGAATATTGTATAGGCATTGGAAATTTTGTTGATGAGTATTTAAAAATAGGAAATGTCTACAATAGATAAACTAAAATAGCATGTACTATTTTTCTAGTTCTATAAATAAAAATATTTTTAATACAAATTGATAGATTGATATCTCTATCTTACCTAACAAAAGAGAAACATGCAAATTGGTAAATTGACTGTACCTCCACTAAGCCCACAGCCAATCAGAGTGAATATGAAAATTAACCCAACAAAGATGGAGGTTAATTTGCATACATACCTGGGTCCTGGGAACCTCTTTGGCACCTAGGTCGTGCCCAGCCAGCCATCACCTGAGCCTACAATTGGAGGAGCGGGGCAGGGGTGCTCCCAAGCCTAAAGCTTGGGGCTTGGGAAGGAGCCAAGACTGCAACCAAACACAGACCATTCAGAAGTCAGTGCTGGGTTGCCCAGCTGCAGCCTGGCTACCCAACACTGACTGCTCTGGTGGCTGAGACACAGAAAGTGAGTCAGGGACTGATCTGCAGCCTCAGTGGCAGCTCTTGATCAGTGTACTATCTTTCTCCTTCTCTCCCTTTCTTTCTGATGTTCACCGGCAGCCAGACTTTTCTTTCTCTTCCAGCCTCCCCAGGAGCTGCTGTTAAGCCCCGCCTCTTGGTCAGGCCCAGATATAGGCCTGGAGATGCTGACTGGCATGGGAACCAACCAATCAGAACCAAAGGTGGATGCTGTGGGGAGCCAATGGCTACCTAGGAGGCAGAGATTTTGATGCTGACTGGCACAGGAACTGACTAATCAGAACCAAATTGGCCAGCAGAGGAGGGCAGTTTGGGGCGACATCAGTCCTGCAGGAGAGGGCAATTAGAGGTCATCAGGCTGGTAGGCAGAAGCAGTTAGGGGCAATCTGGCAGGCAGGCAGGTGAGCAGTTTGGAGCCAGTGGTTCTTAATTATGAGAGGGATGTCTGACTGCTGGTTTAGGCCTGATCCCAGAGATCAGGCCTAAAATGGCAGCTGGATATCCTGCAAGGGGTCTCTGATTGGAGAGGGTGCAGCCTGAGTTGAGGGAATACCCCCTTCATGCACAAATTTTTGTGCACCGGGCCTCTAGTATGTATATAAACTGAAAAATATATAATGCATTGATAACAATAGCCATTTCTGATATAGAGTGACAGGTTTAGTTAATGTATTTTCATCATGCTTTTCTGTATTTCATAAGCATTTGCAGTATATTTTTTTCAGAAATCAGAAAAAATAAGTGCTATAAAATAGTTCAGATTCAACAATATGGCATTATTGTTTTTCACCATTAATTGCCTTACTGGAATAAGTAACATAGGAAATATCAAAATAGAATGACATGTTTCACAGCAACTGTCATAGGCAGCTAAATAAGTAAAGAACGGACCATCATTAAATCAAACTAACAACACTCTACTGATTAAATCACAATGGGGTTTGTTTGAACAATCTTGTATGGATGGTCCTGTGCTAGTTTTTACAGCTCAGTTACCAAACCACTATAAAACATCATTGCAAGTACCATAATCTCTGTATTGTAGTATTTTTTGTTTTCTTCTTACTATGAAACATCTTTTTTTAATGTATGAAAATATAAGTGGAAACATGTTTCTTTGCATTGACAGAAAAAAAAAATACTTCACTCTTAAAGCTGGGGATTTCTAATTGAGCCAGCCTCCACCTTGGTTCTGTAGCAATCAGATGATTATTTTCCACCTGGGAACCAAAAAGATCCCTGGTTCAGTTCCCTGTTAGGGCACATACCAAGGTTTCAAGTTTGATCCCCAGGTATAGTAGGCAACAGATTAATATTTCTCTCTCATATTGACATCTCTCTTTCTCTCTCTCCTCTCTGTCTCCTCTGTCTCTCTCCCTCTTCTCTATCTCCCTTCTTCTCTCTAAAATCAATAAAAACAGATTTTAAAAAAGAAATCCAAGAAAATAAAACAATAAAGAGCAATATTCTTGAAGAAAAACAGAAGTGAGAAAATTAATATCATGTAAAAGAACTTTATCATACATGTGGGGATGCTAGGCAGGTGCTCAGAACTATGCACAAGAAATTTCTTGGGAGGTCCATTTTGAAGACTAAGAATTAGAAATGTTCATTGGTTAAGCTGCAGACATGGGTTAGTTAGTTCTCTAAGACACAGAATATGCTAGAAAATAAGAAATAAGTTATTTACATAAACTATTGTGTGGGGATGAATCTATATACATTGTTTACACAATAAACAATGTTGATGTGCAATAGATGTTGTAGAAAATAAATAGACTAGAAACAAACTGAAAAGTATCACAAGAAAACAAAATGGATGAAGACCTAAAAAATAGTTGTAAACAATATGTTGTAACTATTAAGTTCATGAAATCAATTGCAGTAGATATACTTGTGAAGAAGCTGGTAAATTTTCTCAAAGAAACATATCAGACTGTGAAGTGATTACATTGTGTATAAAACTGTCCGTGATTGTGGAACAGAGTCCTCATTTTCTTGCCAAACTCAAGCCAACTACAGGTCACACCTGTAGTTACTTTGAGAAGGAAAAACTGAGTTAGTATCTTGTGAAAATGCATATTTTGATTCTGGAGTAATAGTTGGTTCATTTTTTAATGAATTAATTTTATTTTTTATTGAATGTATTGAGGTGACAGTGGGTAATAAGATTACTACATAAGTTTCAGATGTACATTTCTATAATACATCATCTGTATACTATTTTGTGTGTTCACCACCCCCACTCAAGTTTATTTTCATCGTTATTTACTCCCCATATTGTCTTTTACCTACCCTAATCCCCTTCCCCTCTAAAAACCTCCATACTATTGTTTGTGTCTGAGCTTTGTTGTTTTTTTCTTAATCCCTTCACCTTAAACACCAGCCCAGGAACCCTGTCCATTCTGACAGCTCTCAGTCTGTTTTCTGTGTCTATGAGTCTGCTTCTATTTGTTTGTTACTTTATCTTGTTCATTAGATTCTACATATAAGTTAAATCACGTGGTACTTGTCTTCCTCTGACTGGCTTCTTTCACTTAGCATAAGTTCATTTTAAAATATGTCACATTTAGTCTTCAGGTATTCAGACTCAAGCACAGGGCTCAATATTCAGGTTGGGATTTGCAACAGGCAGACAGAGAGGTTAATGGTAGGAGAGGAAGACTTGACATTTGGGCACCTTCTTGTTAGAAAAGGCTCAAGTAAAACCTTTATGGGTTAAGGATTGTCTGCAGTTCAGAAAAATGCCTGGGGTTGAAGTCAGACTGTGGCTTGAAAGGAGAAAGGTGATGCTAACAGGGTTGCTAGGAGGGGACAAAGGTATCTACCTTTTCTCAGTATTTTGCCTAAGGCCATTCTGGCCCTGCCATTCAAAATCATCGTTTCTATCATTTTGGCATTGCATTTGTGGTACACTGAAGAACCCAGATGTAAGCTGGCAGGTAAATTTTGAACATTATACCTGACACTTCGTTTTAACTTAGTAAAATAAACAAACAAATAATCTATTCTTGTCAGATATTATCATCAAATAGCAAATAGCAAATGTAAATATATAATGTTATTTATCTTAAAATGAATTTTTTCCTAGCTCAATTGAATACAATTCAGGAATATACTTAATTTTGTATAATCAAATAATTTTATTCAACTTTTAGGTTTCATCTGAAGAAATAAAATTTTGAATTTCTGTCTCTATATATTCTCCAATGAGACAATCCAAAAATATAAGTGCATCCTTAACATTAAATTCCATTGCTTTTAGCTGCACCAGAGATTTCCCCCCATTTCAATGCAGCTTTTGTATGAACATGTGCAATAAAAAAGCTAATAAACTTTATAAATGGTTCAATTGCATGACTATACCTGTGTGTTACCTTTATCCTCATTATCCATTTCCTCAAACATTGTCCATGTCTTTGTCATAATCACAGAACCCTATTGTAAGTCTAATAAATATTGCAATAAAAATAAATATTCTGAGAAAATATTATAGTAAAAACTGAAAATAGGTTTGTTGTAAATGTATGCAAGTTTTTATCCACTCTACCAAATACAAGTATGCCGACGTTCTCCTGTTCACTTTAGTTCGCCCACAGGGATAAGACCAACATTCTTATTTCATATGAGCTTCATCCAAAAACATATTTGACTGGCTTATTGCCAGCAATTTTTTTTCTTCTCAATAGGATTGTTGAAAACCGATTCAGATAACACCATGTGCAAATATATCTACACAAACATATATAATATATATACACACAAACACACACATACACACACACACACACACACACACACACACATATAGAATTTGTGCACAGGTGCAATTTCTCGGCCTGTCCAGTAATCAAGTCCTATTGGGGGACCAGCCATCCGGGGTGAGGGACTCCATGAGGTTGGTCAGCTGTGGGAGGTTGGCTTTGGGAGCACACTGATCACCAGGGAGAAATTCATGCATTGAGCATCTGTCCCCTGGTGGTGAGTGCATGACATAGCCACTGGTTGACCAGTCACTTAGGCTTATCATATCCTATATAATAAAAGCTTAATATGCTAAGTGTCCAGTCATTAATTCATCTGTTCAACCATTCAAATCATAACCCTATATAATAAAAGGCCAATATGAAAATTGGCCAAACGGTGAAACCACCAGTTGTTATGATACACACTGACCACCAGGGGGCAGATGCTCAACACAAGAATTGCCCCCTGGTGGTCAGTGAGCTCCCACAGGGGGAGTGCCAGGGTCAGAGCTGATGATTGCAGCAGCAGGGGGCAGGAGCCTCTCTCGCCTCTGCATCAGTCGGACATTCCCCAAGGGCTTTCAGACTGTGAGAGGACACAGGCTGGGCTGAGGGACCCCCTCCTTGCCCCAATAAGTGCACGAATTTCATGCACTGGACCTCTAGTGTGTACGTGTGTGTGTGTGTGTGTGTGTGTGTGTGTGTGTGTGTGTATTCCTGAAACAACCCTCTGAAAGGATGTCTGCATTCTCAAAATAAAAAAGAAGATTGAGTTTTTATTCTCAAAATTCAGGTATCAAAACCTTTTTTTTCTGACTTTCTATAGATATTGGCAAACCATATTTTACTTAAAACTTTTGAATAATAGGTATATTTACAAACTGATGTATATGTGTGGAGTCTAAATTTTGGTATGCTTAGAAAGGCAAAATGTTGGTAAGACATGAAAAATGGCAGATTCACCTCCTGATATCATATTAGTTTTAGTAAGAATAATTTAGAGCCTTTAGCTCAATACAATTTTAAAACAAATGCACCATCTAGTTAGTCAACGTAACACTGTGTTTTCAGACTTTTTCATGTGGCTGTTGGCAGCTGAATGATAGTGTACTCATTAACACTTTTGACAGTTCATACTGTCAGTCAAGGAAGATTTTCACTAGCTGCTTAAACGGCATGAGTAATGCACAGTGATGAAGAGGTGATCCCAGACTGACAGATCGTTTTGGAGAGCTTATGTAGACTTTTTTCACTCATTCCTGCTTTCCAAAAAAGGAGCTGAGTTGATAAAGTTATTTGATGAAAATCTTGGCTAGATCTTATCTGGTCCTGCCAATAACCAATAGGGCACACTTACAGTGTATTTATAGCATATATGAACATGAGGCTTAATGTTTAGATTGACTTGTGTAGAGAATAGGGTTGTTGTTGTGTTCTTTCCTTTTCAACGTATTTTGTTCTGTTAACTAGAATCAAGACACCAAACAGCCAGATAACTTTAAGGATCTTAAAAGTAGGGAATTGATGTCTGTTTCTTTATATATAAGGAATAGTTTGTATATATAGTAAAATTTCAAGCAAGGTGTATATAGAAATGTTCCACCATGTAAGTTTTATTTTCTTCCTACTCTAAGAAGTGACAAATTCATTTAACTATTCAAAAACTACTTATCTCCAAAATTTCCTTCAGAATATCATTAAATTTCTCATTTATAATAAAAGTAGCCACCTAGTTAGTGTTAGCCCTTGTGCTGAGCACTGAACAAATGTGAATTCTTGCTTGTCTTTATAACTCCACAACTTTATTTTCCACAATTTTCAAATGAGGATACTTGCGCTTACACAAATTAAGTGACTTGACCAAATTTATAAAAATAGTATGTGGAAGGCACAAAGCAAGAGCCCTTGCTGTTGGGATCCCATAATATTATTATGCCTCCTGAGGACATCTTTAGTCATGGTGGAATCCATTTGATTATTTAAAACATTTTAAATGTAGATTTTTATTTTATTTTATTTTTAAATTTCAGAGAGGAAGGGAGGACAGAGTGATAGAAACATCAATGATGAGAAAGAATAATTGATTGGCTGTCTCCTATATACCTCTTACTGGGGATTGACCCTGCAACCTGAGCATATGCTTTATCAGGAATCGAGTCCTAACCTGGAATCAAACCATGATTTCCTTGTTCCTAGGTGGATGCTCAACCAGTGAGACACACCAGCCAGGTTGTTTCTTTAATTTCTTGAGTGAATGCTCTATTTGAGTGGTTTAGAGGCTATTGAATTTTGCTCCCTTTGGTTCCTTTGTCCATTCCAACTGTTTATTCCTATGTTTCAGTTCCCTTTTCATTTACTAAGTTAGAATACAACCTTAATGCTAATAAAGACTAAACCAATTTCACAATGTAAATGGAAATCTTATAAATACTTTTGACTTTAAATGATTCAAACAATGGAATATGGTTCATTAGCTAAGTACTATGCAAAATTTATTATTAGACTGATGCCTGACCTGAGAACATTTTTCAGAGCATATCACCCGTTCAGAATTTTATTTAATAACTAATATGAATTTTCTAGAATAAGCTATGATTTTTCCAGAATAGTTAGATAATGTAGTGACCTATGTTATCAAATATTTAAGTTAATTTGGAGAGATAATTCTCATATGTAGATTAATTATTTTTATTTAACCTTTTGTATAAGTAAATATCCTATATAATAAAACCCTAATTGCAAATCAAGCAAAAGGCAGAATATCCGGTGGAATGACTGGTTTCTATGACATGGATTGACCACCAGGGGAAAGACACTCAATGTAGGGGCTGCCGCTGGTCAGGGCTGGCGAGCGGGCGGTGCCAGGCTGCCAGCCAAAGCAGGTGCCAAAAGGGGCCCCCCGATTTCCCACCAGCCAGTTGTCCCACAAATCGGTCTGATTGCTGGCGAGGCATAGGGCCCCTACCATATATTTTTGGGGCAGTCTTTTAGATGTAAAAATTAAAACCTGGCAAGTCTATTCTAACACTGAAAAAAACAATACAAGATGATGTGGCAATGATGGGCATGGATTCTGGTTTGCACATTTTGTGGTCAGCCCTGATAGTGACACTTATAACTGTGTAAAAAAGCCAATTACTTAACTTCTCTCTGCTTCAGCTTTTCCACCCATATGATGGGGAAAGTGGTACCACTGCCTCAGAAGAATCATGTTATGCACTACATTTTATAATCAGGGCAAAAAAATGTAGCTGCCCATGCAACAGCAAGATGTCTTTCTCCTCTATGAAAAGTATGGTCACTAATGCATGCAGTGCCTAAACTAGCAGTTGGACATCCCACAAGGGGTCCTGGATTGTGAGAGGGCACAGGCTGAGCTGAGGGACCCTTACTCCCCATGCACGTATTTTATGCACTGGGCCTCTAATTTTGTACATAAAATAATTATACTTTTATGAAACATGTAATTATACATTAGTAAACAATAAATACAGTAGATACTTCTATGACTATAATCAGAACAAATATAAATATAATGGAATAATGTCAATGTGTTTGGAACAATGTCTCCAAAATGACATTTTGACAATTTATTTCCTTACAGGGGTACCTGAAAGTATGAGTCCCATAATCACATATATTGGTAATGCATCTAATAGTATACTGAAATATCCTGGGAATTTTAAAGTGTCAGTTTGTTTGACATCCAATAAATTTTATAATAAAGAAACCCTCCCCTTTAATTTATAAATTTATTTTCCATGTAAAAATTGACCAAAGTAACCATTTTTCCTACTCTTAAAATCTACCAGAACCAGCAGCTAGCTTTCCCAGTAACTCAGTATAACAATTGTTCAAGATGTTATTTTCTTAAACCAAAAGTTCTTAATATTAATTTATGCAAATTCTTCTGTCTCTTTATGTAAAAGATTATAACTCTTATTAATAGTTTATATTTAGGTTTCTGTTATTTGTAGTTTTGATATCAGAATTTTATAGTTTTATTAAAAAAGGATATACATGTTATTTGAAAATATCCCAGTTTTTGTAATATAATCATGACTAATTTTCAGTAATAATGTTTAAGTTGAAAATGAAAATAATATGAAAATTTATATTTTATAACTTTTGAATTTTTTTTAAAGCACAGATTGAAAACATCATACTTTTTGCAATGGATCAGAATTAAATTCAGGTACTCATTCATTTAATGATTCCTTTCGTTACTTTTTTTTTTAATTCCCTGGATGTTGTTTTTTATATAATACCTAAACTAGCAATTACTATGA